>JAVJIF010021707.1:0-84984 GCA_038442645.1 Agave tequilana
ATTTTTTTAATCTCAAAATATCATTGAAACATTATTGTTAACTGATTATTTTTCCTCTTGGGACATATGATATTCTAAGCTTAATAAACATTCCTATCACTCAAGAAAACAGACATTTAACTGAACAAAAACACATACATTGAACTGAACAAAAACTTTAAAAATTTTGAACCCAATCCACGCTGAACAAAAAATGACATTAATTTTTTTTTAATCTCAAAACAACAACACAAAGAGATTAATACATTAAATTTGCCAAATCCAAAAACAACTACCAAATTTCAAAGCTAGGAAGGTTATACTATACCTCAGCGGTTGTTTGTGGTCGAGAAGGCAGCGGCGAGATCGATAGAGAGGGCAACAACGAGCTCAAGGGGTGGCGGCGAGCTCGAAAAATGGGTTTCGGGAAGAGATCTGAGCAGAAAAGGTCAAGGGAGTGTCGCAACGGCGAGCGAGACGGATGGTGGTGCGGCGAGCTCGAGAGGGCGGCGACTCGATTTAGGGGGGAGGGTGGCGCGGTGAGCTCGAGAGGGCGGCAGGTTTCGAGGAAGAGATCTGAGAGGAAGAGGCGCTCGCCGTTGTCCTCTTCCATCACATTTGGGGGGGAGAGGCTGAGAGGGGGATTTGAGAGATTGGGCTGCGGGGGAAAAAGAAAAGGAAATGGGAGCTGATTTTTTAGGGTTTTGTTTGTGAGCTGCTGATCAGCTCGCCACGTGGCATGATGACGTGGCTTGCCATGTCGGATGGAAGCCAAACCGGGAGATGAAATGGGAGCCAAATAGCACTATTGTTGAAAAAATATTGTTTGATGGCGAGAGCGTATTATTGCCCTTATACCATGTGAAAGTAGAGAGAACACTGCACACTCAAAGATGGGGTCTCTCCCCTTATTTATATATCTTAGGAAAAGTATATAATTTTACATAATAACCTTAATAGTCTAATAGTTTCTATATGAACTTCAATCATTATCTAGAAAGAAGGTTCATAAAAGAGAATACTAGAACCTGTTGCTGACTATCTGAGCAAGAAACAATTAGCGCATAAGAGGCCATGCATCTAATTCTCAAATTGTTGAATAACATCCAATCAGGTAACATCAACTGAGAGGAATGAAGAAAGAAATAGATGTACAGATCAAAAGAATCTAATAAACCATAATAAAGCTCCAAAAAGATATGAATGGAGCTTTAATAATCACTTGCCAAGATAACATGATCAACTTTCACTAGAGCAAGAAACATCCAAAAAGGAAAGAGGCTACTCCAAAATAGTGAAGCACTGTCTTTTTATTGGATTGTGAAACAACATTCAGTTACAGAAGCCAAAATCTTATTCAACACAGATACTTCACCAAGGATACATGGTCATCTCAGATACTTCACCAAGGATACGTGGTCATCTCAGATACATATTATACAGTCATACTTTGATACTTGATGGATACATGTCACATGCATATCCTAAAATTTGCAATGTACTCTAGATGTATCAACGGGTGCTACAGATCAATACTAACAGTTGAACTCTAATGTTTGAATAATGAATATCGATTCTATTTTTTGTAGATGTATGGATAGATACAGTTTGTTCAGTTTGTTAATAATGAATTCTTAGTAAGGAATATCATATGATTGTTCAGGTAGTTATTATTTATATAAAGGCTAAATTGCACTTTAATACCCTGAAGTTTCATGCATATTGCATTAAAATACCCTATGATTTTTTTTGTTGCACATAATACCTTATAATATTATCTCTTATCACTTTGGTACCCTCTATTAGCCTACTTTTATAATATTCTTTGGAATATTTTCATGTGAGAAACATGTGACTCTTTTGGAAAATTATACTCTCTTCTTCATCTTTATTTTTAAACCATATTTATCCCTTTCTCAAATCCATGAACTACAAACTCAATAATTGTCCTCCTCTAACTCTTTCCTTCTTTTTAACACATTTTGTTATTATTCTTCTTTTATGACATTTTCTTCGAGAATTATCGCTTTAAATCACTTTAAAAATAATTTTAGAACAAAATTTGAATTCATATATAGCTTGTTTCGGATTAACTTGGAGAAATTTCAAAACCATCATAAAGAAATTTTATAAACAAAAAATAGTCCTTTTCAGAATCATCATGTGTCACCTTTTCTTGAAGAAATTTTAATCATGTTTTTCTCATGTTTTGTTTCTTTGGAAACTAGAGTTTGGACCTTAAAGTTTGTCATGATAATAGAATTGGAAGATGAGGGTAATTTTGTCCTTTTAGCTCTATTGTTAACAGGTTGTGATTGCATTTTCATGAAAAAAACTATAGGGTATTTATGTGCAGTAAAGAACAATAAGGTATTAAGTGCAATATCTTAGAAATTTTAGAGTATGAAAGGGCAATTTAGCCTTTCTATAACTCAAAAATTATTTCATAGTATTTCAGATATTGTGTTATTTCTTGTTCTTGCTTTGCAATTAATGCTAGAGTAATAAAATAATTAAAGTGGCGGACAAGTATAATTTTATTATTTTCATAACCATGATGTGTCCACATATATGTATCATGTTGTATTTGTATCCGTGTTTTTATTGTGCATCATGTACTTTGTGCGTGCGTGCGTGCGTGATTTCCTTTCTCCATACACGCTCCATAGTAAAGGATGACATATTATTTTTTCAGGATTTCTTTCGCTTGCTCCTTTGGTGGACATTGCCATGCTTTATTGTAAAACTGCTCGTGAAATCAGCAGATCTATATGCATCTTTCATGACTCGGCATGGAGGTCCGCTGTGGTCTTGTTTGCTTCAGTTCTATCATGGGTGTACTTAACCATGATTTTCTTATCAGCTTGCATCTTGTTCAATTTGGTCTTCAATTTGCAAGTTATCCACTTTGACGATTATTGTAAGCTTCTGGAAAGGGATTTGGACACTTTGGTATTTTTGGAAGAACATGCTCGCCTACGTTATAATCTCTCTAAAATCAGCCATCGGTTCCGGATATTTCTTCTGTTATTGTTCTTATTTATCTCATAAGTCAGTGTGTGATACTTTTTGAGACTACGGATATAGTGAAATAGTCAATTTTGCTACTGCAGGGAATTTGGCTGTAAGTTTAGTGCAACTTATGTTTCTTTTTGGCTAATGTATAAGCAAGTTTTTATTGATATCTGCTTAGTTAGATATCAGCCCTTCTCATCCTACTTCATGCTGCAGGTATCTTCAATTGTTCAAGTTGTTGGTGTTGTCCTCTGCTTGCATTCAGCCGCTAAAATTACTCACAGAGCTCAAGGAGTGGCATCAGTAGCCAGCAAATGGCATGCTTGGATAACTTGCAGTTCTGGTTCTTCTCATTTGAGAGGTTTCGAATGGCTCTGGGAACTTTGAGGTCGTTCCAGCAACTTCAGTGGCCAGGGATTATTCAGAAAGTGATTTGGAGTCATTAGACAATGTTACATTGCAGACTACTACTCAAATAACTTCTCATATGTCCTCATACCACAAGAGACAAGCTCTTGGTAAGTAAAATAACCAGCTATCCAACTTCTTATTTTGTAATCATTGCCAGTAAGTTGATTAGTTAGGAAACTAATAAATGCTTGCCAGTAACTACTTAATTGAGAACGTTGATTGTCTATGCAAGAGAAGAATTTAATATTAGATTCCGACTTACTTTATCCGGCTCCATGCCAGGATATTCCAGCATGTAGACCTGATACCTTGTCAAACTAATAAAGATTGAATCAGTAGTAAAATATCAAAAGACCATGTCAAAATATCATGCACCTAAGAAGTAAATGTTGATGTGCTTCCATTGATTTAAAATTTCTGATTTATTTTCATTAATAATGCGCGCTTAGATATCATAAAATTAGACACCCCCCCCCCCCCCCCCCCCCCCCCCCCCCCCCCCCCCCGCCGCGTCTCTAAACGCATATGCTTCCATACAATTGGCATTTGTCTTCCCTTCATTGTAGTGCAACTTCTAGTTCATTATGATATTATAATAGTCCATAATGGTCCTATTGCATATTCTGTCAATCTACTTACTGATGGACATGATTTTATCCCTTTTTTGCGCTTACACAGTAATCTATCTTCAGTCAAACCCTGGAGGAATCACTATCTTTGGATGGGCGGTGGATCGAGCACTGATCAATACATTCTTCTTCATAGAATTGACCCTTGTCCTATTTGTGTTGGGTAAAACCATCATCCTTGCAAAGTGACCGTCAATGTGTTTGACTGTATACCATGATGCGAAGAGTTGGAGTCAAATAAGCCCTAACAGTCGGTTTGAATTGCCATCTAATGCCTGCCATGATACATATTGGCATCCTTCTACATCAATGAGGATTTATGTTCTTCAGTGGCAAAGCAGACATATATATCAACCCAGATGAGGCCCAAGCTTGCAATTATCTCTTTCGCCCTCAATTAAATGTGTCAGGTGAAATCCACTCATCTTATCTACGCAATACGAATGTATATATGCATTAAAATTATAAATATTGCCCTTTGCAATCTGTAGCTCATTATCCTTTTCTGTAACTGCCAACAAAAATGTTTCTGCTGTAAATGTACGAGGGAGGAATTTTTTTGCATCTTCCCTTTGTTCTCCAAGTAATCAGCTGAGTTACCAATTGAAGCTTGTTGCCTCTCTATACCCTTCTAGTAATGTTATGCTGTGAGAACCGGTGTTTTCAATTTTTTTTTTTTTTTTAGATTAATCAGATCGGACTTTAGTATCATTAGTAACGAATGCTAATACCAAGAGGCATGAGGGAAAGCTTTGACATATAGACAAAAAACTTCGTGGTCCATAAAATGTAGGAAATCAGCAAATATTTTTTTTTTAATTTTTGCACTGTCTAATATGAATTTCACTATCACATTTTCTTTGTGGGAAAGTATGCATCACCATATGTTGAGGGAGGGAATAGGAACAATCCACTTCGTTCAGGTTGGTCTGCTTCATATCAAGTGCTCAGAAACCTAACATCAAGTGTTTCAAAGTCTTTTTATCCATGTTTCAACATGCACAAAATGGATAGTCGAAAGTCTCTGAGTTTGGGCATGTAAATTCTTGAGCCAATCATTTTATCATGATCTCAACACTTGAAAGCCCATACTAACCAATACTTGTTAGGTATCAAACATTTTAGACCATTAAATTATGTAAGACACAATTTTGGACTCTCATTATGTACCACTTGATGCATAAGAAAAAAAGGCTTGAAAACACTCAATTTTAGTTTTTAGGCATTTAAGTACTTTAGATCAACTTGAATGGAGTAGATATCCAATTTAGTTTTCCTAGCATCAAATGTAAATGAGAAGGATTCGACTCCAAATCCTTTTGAAGAGAGTCATTTCTCTCGCTCTTGCTCTCACTTTTTTTTTTCCTGTGTGCGCGCGCGCTCTACCTGAAGGACTTGAAACTAAGGGCCTGTTTGTTTCGCCGCAAAACATCGCAAGTCGTAAGTCGTAAAATGAGAATAGAAAATGTGAACTGTAGCAAGGAAAATATATTGTGTTTTACGGTGTTTGGTTGATAAAGTGAAAGTGTAAATAGGAAAGTATAATGTGTTTTACGGTGTTTGGTTAGTAAAGTGAAAGTGTAGAAGAAAAGTATATTATGTTTTATGGTGTTTGGTTGGTAATGTAAAAGTATAAGTGAAAAAGTTGACCATAAAATTACCGTAGTAGCGATATAAATATTATAAATACTATTAATTAAAACTATTATTGCAAATTAAATTGTATTAATAAATTTGACATAAAATATTAATAATCTTAATATTTTATTTATAACAATAATATTAATAAAATATTAGTATAATTACTAAAATATTACTAAGATTTTAACTAAATAAATATTATAAATTTTTAAGAAAATCTAAGGAACGTTAATAAAATTTTAAGAATACTAATAAACATAAATATTAAAAATCTTAAGAAAAATAATAAAATATAGCTATAATATTATAATATTAAAAATACTTGAAAATTATTATAATATTATTGTAATATTATAAAAATATAAATTTAACAAAGTAAAATATAATTATAATTTGATAATAAATTATTATTATAATATTATTATAATGAATTATTATTACAATATTAATATAATAAAATATTAATATAATAGTAAAGTATTAATAAAGTAATTATTTATATTAAAAATAAATAATTAAATATATAGTAATTTTATATTAAAGTATAATATTGTTATATTAATAAATATTAACTTTAAATAAAATAATAGAAAATGGTATAAGTATTAATAAAATAATAAAGTATTAAATAACAACATTAAATAAAAAATTAAATTAAAATAGTAAAATATTAAATATTAAAACAATATTAAAATAATAAAAAAATAAAGATTAAAATATAAAATAATTAAATAAGAAAATGAACATTATTATAAATATTAAATATTTAATAATATTAAATTATATATTGATTATCAAGTAACTGCTTTGAACTACAAGTGGGATTTACATGACCACAAAAATAACTGTAACAACTGCAAGTGAGAAAATGTGAGTGTAAAAGTGAGATTTGATTGACCACAAATTTAACTGTAGCAACTGCAAATGGGAAAATGAGAGTTGCATTTTGTAACTTATTTTTCAGCAAAACAAACAACTGAAAATGGAAAAGAAGTTTTACGACTTACGATTTGCGGCGTTTTGCGACGAAACAAACAGGCCCTAAATCTTTCTAATCAAATTTAATGTTAAGACATCCAAAGGGAAAAATCTGCTATACTAAAGTTGATTTACACTATTTAAAGTTCCCAATAAAGGAAACTTCTAAAGGTTTTCTTTCCTTTTGCATTGAGTAAGCATATATTTATAGCTCTATAGTTTTGGGCACGCAAATTCTTGGTTCAACTGTTTGAGCATGATCTGAACTTAAAACTGTGCACACTAAATTTTGTTAGGTATTAAACATCCTATGTTGAAACCAAACAACTTGTTTCCTACTCATATTTTTGCTCATTTGATGCACAAAGAAATGTGTGTCTGCGTATGTCTCTTTTGATAACTGTCAAAGGAGTTCATCCAAATTTCACCATCAACCGTCCCTATAGGTGATTCTCTTTGTTCATCATGATCTCCGAGTCTTAAAATAGTATACAGAAATCATGTACAAATTTAGACACTTTTTGATCCTCAATGAGATCGTCTAATTTGTTTGTCACTAAAACATAGTTCATTTGCAACCCTGATGCACAGCTAAAAAGTGTGGGTGTGTATTTTCTTATGATAAGATTCATCAGAACTCAATGTTATTTCATCCTTGGATGGTTCGCACCGTTCATCTTCATCTGGACATCCAAATACAGAAACTTCACAAGACATGCATCTCTAAATTATGACATCGGTTATCTCAATCCACGCATCCAAGTTACAGTACCATTCATCTTGATCGCAAACATGCAGCTCCAGGATGTCGGATGCTCAACGCAGAGACACCTCCTAACTAATTATGGGCAGCCAATACTTTAGAGAATTCTATGGTGCACTCTATTAGCTAAGTTATTAATACACGGGTGATTTGGTATTTAGATACACGAATTAAAGAAGGATAGTTGTAACTGAAATATAGACTCGACGTGAGCCTTAGAGAGAACTCAAATTCTTGTGTGCGCCCGTGCGCGTCCACACGCACTCATGTGTGCGTGTGTGTGTGTGTGGGCGTGTATGTGTGGGTGAGCGTGGCGTGTGTGTGTGTTCACAGAGGAAGCAAGAGGTCACTAGTCATAGAAGGAATTTGGATGTGTGTTTGCATGTATGGATATATACATGTATATATGCATGTGTTCGCAGAGGCAGCGAGATGCCATGAGTCATAGGAGGAAATTTGGATGTGCGTTTGTATGATGGATATATACATGTGTGTGTGTGTACTCATGTGTTTGCATTGGAAGCGAGGGGCTAGGAGTCATTGGAGGAAATTTCCTTTTGTGACGCTCTAAACCTTGTATCTTCCTATTTCAAATGCATGATCTACATTGTTCAAAATGATCTCAATGCCTTGAATGTATATGGATGAAAATAATTTGTTTTGAAACCTTTTTATCCCTGTACTAACTGTTCACAGAATATATAGGTTTTCTGGCAAATAAAAATACACACTAGATCTATTAGCAAAAGTTTCTAGATCATGTGAATTTTCATGGACTATAATTTCATAGAGATCACAGTGAAAATGGTCAGATCATAAAAAAGAAGCATGGAGATTGAGTCCTAGATTGTTAATAGTAGAAAATTTCCTTCTATGATGCCTGACTTCCATGTTTCTCGTTTGTGTACATACACCCATAGATATTTGACAAGAACTATATTTGTATTGTGAATCTTATCTAAGTATGGAGTATATATCTAAATGCCATATTTTCTTCTCAAAATATATGATTCAATGTATTAAAATTGTGAAATTGATAAAAAGAAAATGAGTATTAAAATTGCGAAATTTATAAAAAGAAAATGAGGACTATACACAAGGAATGTTTAAGTTCATGAACAAAAGTAACTGTCAAAATTAGAAATCTTCTTTAATTTGAAAATAAATTTACAGTAAATCTAAGGGGGATGAACACTATGGAATATTAGCCATTTCCACCTTCTAGATGAAATTTTTTTTTTTTTGCTAATAAACTCAACCTTCGCCGGTACCGGGGAGCAAACTCGGAGCCACGTCAGGAGAGAATAAATGTCAGTATTGAGGGGTTCGAACTGATGACTCGTGAGAAACTTGTGCTCTAACTGACCAAGGCCAATTGACTGAACCAACTGCAGGGGACACCTTCTAGATGAAATGATTGGATAAAATTTCATAACCAGATGGTGAGCAATATGGACAATAATTTTTAAAGATGACAATTCGTAATAAGAACTTACTGAATGTGGCCTAACAAAATCCTAAAAATAAAACATAATGGACGAAAAATGAACAAGGAAAGAAAACAAAAGGGTTCTTAACTTGTTAAAGTTCTTTTCTAGCGTTGCGTTTATTAATTGGCTTTTACTTTCATCTTTGATGGTCTCACGTAATATTTCATAGATTTACTACATCTAAACTATATGCACGTGATTACATGGAATGACATCAAGTTTGATAGTCTCTACGTTTGTTATTTTCATGCTTTCCTTTGACATTCTCTTATATCTCTCTTAAAAGCTAATGATCTTACACATAGAGGATCAATAGATATTTATTATCAAAGATTTATAGTGTTTCTATTTTGTGTGGAGTTAGTGTATTACATTTAGTCTTAAAGAGTTGAAGATCAATACTAGGATGACTAGGCTTCCAAATGATCACGTGAAATAACATTCAAGTTTGATTTAGTCTTTACGTATATTATTTTATGTGTTTTCCCTTGACATGCTTATATTTTATGTTAATTAATGATCGTCATCTTACGAGTAATTAATAGATAATCTTGTTGAAGGTTTAAATTATTTCCTATATATGGAGTACTATTTCATTGTGAATTTCTTCTCTAACATGTTAATCTCCATAAGCTCAAATATGAATACTCTTTTAAGATACTCTTTTAAAAGATCTAATTTAGTTATTGTGAGAATGTCTACAATCTCCAAACATGTTTAAGCAAACTAACAATAAAACAAAAGCTAAAGAAGTTTTTTTTTTAAAAAAATCTTTAATTTAAACAGCTTTAATTATGTGAAATATAAATTTGAGGAGCGGATCTTGACACCCATCAAATTGATAAATACACCCACTCAAAAACTACAAAATTGCCATTATTTTTTTGTCAAATTAACTTCAGAGAAAAAGTCAAATTTGCCCTCTCCTTCTTCCTCCTCCTCCTTCTTCTATGGCGAGCAGCGGCGAGCCCCCGGCTGATGCCCCCCTCTCCCCCTGTCATCCCCTGCCATCCCCCTCACCGTCCCTCCCCCTCTCCCCTCCCTCCCTCTCCCCCTCCTCCCTCCTAAAAAGTTGTTCTATTGTTGTTTGGTTGCAATTAAAACGATGTCTAATGAAAATAGTATTATAGTAGGAAGAGCAAAAACTTTCAAGGACAAAAGGTTCCAAGTATTCCATCAGACTCGTGTTTAATAATTTATATGCTTATGCCAAAGAACTGACAAGCTCTAATTGATGATGGCAATGTCGTAACGAAATTGATATGCTCTGCTACCAATTGTTGCATGCATAACTCGGGATTTCATACTTACTGTGATACCAATAGTTGGGAGATTCAAAGATCCCCACCGATGAGCTCAAACACGCCATGAGATCGATTACCTCGAGCACACAAGATGAATATTAAATGATACATGACGAACACACAATTAGTGTGATTCGGCCCAAAATTTGGCCTACGCCCACGGGGAGAGAATTTAAGAGAGCTTTATTAATAAACTTAATATAAAGAGATCTAACTAACTTTTTGATGACACAAGAGTATTCACTTTCCCCTTGAATCTACGCCTAGATTACAAGAGTATATCTTCTATTTATGCACCTTCACTTTGCTTCTCTCTTTCTTACCTTTTTAGGGCCTTCTTGACTTTTTAAGACCTTACATTGTTGTTCACCACAACTTTCTTATGTTCCTCTGTTTCACCTAAATCCTAAGTTACAATCGTTTATTTATAGGATTTTACAATACAACTGTTAGGATTTTGCCTTGTTTTCAAGAAGAAATGATGGTCCAAGAAGATCCAAATAAGTTGGAGAAGATGATGGCTTGAAGTAAAAAAAAAACAGATTCATGTTTGGTACAGAGTAGTCGACTAGTCAGTTGATTACTTGACTAATACGCAATATTAGTCAGCATGATACAGAAAGGAAACAATTTTACAGTAGTCGACTAACTAAAGTTATTAGCCGACTAATTAGAGATATTACTCGACTAGCCTTAAAGACTAGTTGCTTATACGCGACGTTTTTGAAGCAGAACCAGTTTCCTTCTCAGGCGCAGGTTTTCTTATTCTAGTGGGATACGAATTAGATTAAATTTCTATCCAATGTAGGTTTGATTCTAAATATTAAAGAGTCTAGAATTCTTCTAGATTAAGGAGATCAACTCCTAATAGGATTGATCAAGATTCTTCAACTATCCAAAGGCCAAGATTATCTCATAGTCCAAATAGGAGTTGTATTGTAAAATCCTATAAATTAAGATTGTAATCAAGCATTGTAATTGTCTCAAAACAACAGAGAAATTCTGAATTCTCAAACAAAGGAGATCAGAGAAAGTCAAGAAAGAGAGGGGCAAGTTGAAGACGCGTAGAGAGAAGAAACACTTGCAATTTAGGGCTAGATCAAGTAGAAGATAAATACTCTTGTTGCATCAAAAGAAAAGTTAGATCTCTTTGTACCAAATTTATTAATAAAGCTCTTTCAAGTTCTCTCTCCGTGGACATAGGTCAAGTTTAGGCCGAACCACGTTAAATCCTTGTGTGCTTTCTTTTTACTCTTTTGTTTAGGTATTGCTAGTTTGCATTATAATAGTTTTCTTTTGCAAGTACTTATCATATTGTCAAGTTTCACAAACGTCGATACTGGGAGTAACAATTGGTATCATAGCATATCAATTTCATTGCAACATTGGTATCAGAGCTAAAGATTGACGAAAGGCGATATGTCAAAGATAGGAAGTTCTACGATAAAGTTCGAGGTCGAGAAGTTCAATGGCAAAAGAAACTTCAGCTTATGACAAAAGAGGGTGAAGGTGTTGCTGGTGCTACAGAGCCTTCACAAGACATTGCAGGGTAAGTCATCAAACCTGTGGATTCGTCAAACGAGGATTGGGAGGAGATGGATCTAAAGACGGCAAGTATGATCCAACCATGACTTGTAGACGAAGTGATGTACAATGTGATGTATGAAGAAACGACTACAAGATTGTAATCAAGGCTAGAAATGTTATATATGACGAAAAGCCTCTCAACAAGTTGTATCTCAAAAAACAACTATATGGGCTACGCATGAACGAAGGGATATCGATGTTGGAGCATTTAAACTTCTTCAGCAATGTCATCGACTAGCTTCTAACTGTTAATGTCAAGATCGATGAGGAGGACAAGGCATTGATACTTCTCAGTTCGCTTTCAGAGTCACATGATCACATCGTCACCACCATGCTCTATGGTAAGGAAACTCATCTTGGAGGAGATCACATCAACTCTGTTATTTAATGAGATTAGAAAAAATATTAAATCAAGAGGAGCAGATAGAATTGGGTTTGGTGGTCATGGGAAGGAAAGGAAGAGGAGAAGGAAAGAAAGGTTCGGGCTCATCAAAGGCGTGTCACTTTTGTCACATGGAGATCATTGGAAGAATGACTGCAAGCATCGACAAGAGTGGTTGAAGAAGAAGGGGCAAGCTGCGAAGGCAGGCGTGTCATTGAGCAGTTTAGAGAAAATTGAAGTATTAATGGCTTCCTACGAGGATAACACTTCTCAAGGTAAAGGCTAGATATTTGATTCAGATAGTACGGTTCATGTATATTCTCAAAAAGAGTTGTTCAATTCCTTGATTGTAAAAGAGAAAGGGATTCTCAAGATGGTGGATGGCTCAGCTTGCGAGATCATTAGCACTGGGACGGTCAAGGTTACAGAAAAGAGATGGGATAATGCGTGCTCTGGAGGCGGTCCAGTATGTCCTAGAGGTAGGCTACAATCTATCACCCATGAGGGTGCTCGACGAAGAAGGATGCCGGATCTAAGTGCAACAAAGTGTCCTCACAATTAGCCAAGGTGGCAGGGTAATACTGGAAGGAGAAAAGTGTGGAGGGTTATACAAGCTGAAGAAAAGAAATTCAGTTCGAGGTGGAGTTTCAAGGATAGCTTGGAAGGGGGTTCATCGTGAGGTGGAGCTTCAAGGAAGACTGCAACGGGACGTGAACCGTCAAAGTGTTGCGGGAGGGAGAAATGGTGCATTCAGACAAGGTTCGAGATGGCCCAAGCCATGACGGTAAATCAGCCAAAAGCCCGGGGAGAGGGGGCAAGAGTTAAAAGCTTCAGGGCACGGTTACAACCAAAGAAAGAGTCAAGCTATTAATCTGAAATCTCAAGTTGTTTTGCTAAAGGCTTGAAAAGCAAGTCAATATGGAGATTGTTAGGATTTTGCCTTGTTTTCAAGAGGAGATGATGGTCCAAGAAGATCCAAATAAGTTGGAGAAGACGATGGCTTGAAGCAGAGGAAACAGATCCATGTTTGGTGCAAAGTAGTTGACTAGTCAGTTGATTAGTCGACTAATACACAATACTAGTCGACTAGGCAGGATATAGAGAGGAAACAGTTTTACAGTAGTCGACTAACTAAAGGTATTAGTCGACTAGTCTTAAGGACTAATCAACTATACGTGGCGTTTCTTTTTCAGGTGCAAGTTTTCTTATTCTAGTAGGATACGAATTGGATTAAATTCCTATTCAATGAAGGTTTGTTTCTAAAGATTAAAGGGTCTAAAATCCTTCTAGATCAAGGAGATCAACTCCTAATAGGATTGATCAAGATTCTTCAACCATTTAAAGGTCAAGATCATCTCATAATTCAAAAAGGAGTTATATTATAAAATCCTATAAATTAAGGTTGTAACCAAGCGTTGTAATTGTAACCAAGCGTTGTAATTGTCTCAAATAACAGAGAAATTCTGAATTCTCAATAAAGGAGACTAGAGGAAGTTAAGAAAGAGATGAGCAAGTTGAAGGTGCATAGAGAGAAGAAACTCTTGTAATTTAGGGTTAGATTTAAGTAGAAGGTAAATACTCTTATTACATCAAGAGGAAGGTTATATTTCTTTGTACCGAGTTTATTAATAAAGCTCTCTTAAGTTCTCTCCCCGTGGATGTAGGCCAAGTTTGGGCCGAACCACGTTAAATCCTTGTGTGCTTTTTTTTTTTTACTCTTTTGTTTAGGTATTGCTAGTTTGTTTTACAATAGTATTCTTTTGCAAGTACTGATCATATTGTCAAGGTCCGCAAACGTAGATCTTAGAAGTAATAATTGGTATCACAACATATCAATTTCGTCACAACAACAACTCCTATTTGGATTATGAGATGATCTTGGCCATTGAATGCTTGAAGAATCTTGATCAATCATATTAGGAGTTGATCTCCTTAATCTAGAAGGATTCTAGATTCTTTAATCTTTAAAACAAATCCTTCATTGAATGGAAACTGAGTCATATTCGTACTCCACCAGAAAAGAAAACTGGTGCTTGAAAAGAAAACTGATTTTGCTTCAGAAAATGCCCCGTATAGTTGAATAATCTCTTTCATTAGTCGACTATAGATTTATATAGTCGACTACTGTAAACTGCTTCCTCTCTATATATGTCCCAGTCGACTAGTACTTAGGCCTAGTCAAGCCTAGTCGACTAGTAGTCTTTGTTAGTCGACTATAAGTCGACCAACTTTTTTTGATCTGCTTCTCTTCTTTTGGTTTAAGCCATCATCTTTTCTAACTCGATTGGATCTTCTTGGATCATCATCTTCTCTTGAAAATAAGGCAAAATCCTAACAATCTCCACCTTAACTTGCTTTTCAAACCTTTAGCAAAATACCTTGAGATTTTAGATTGCTATTATGATTCTTTCCTTGGTTGTAATCGTACCGTGGAGTTTTCATTCTTGCCCCCTCTCTCCGGGGCCGTGGTTGTTTACCGTCATGCCTTAGACCATTTCGGGCATTACCCAAATGCACCTTTCTTTAGTCGTCCTGCAACACTTACACCCGTTGCAATTTTCCTTGAAGCTCCACCTCGAAGTGAGCTCTCTTCAAGCTTTTCATTGAAACTCCATCGCCACCAGCAAATTCCGCTTTGTGATGCCTTCCCAGCCACGGGACCCCCCACCGGTCTTGAGCCAATCCGCCTTTAATTTTGCCATGGTATTACCAACTTTACACGAACATTGTCAAGGACTTGTTGTGACATGGTCTTCTACCGATCACTTGGTGATGGTCCACGTTCCATCGATGTTTTAACCTTGAGACTTACCGTCTTCGCATAACTGTCATGGTCTTCCCGGACCTTCCCGCCACATACTGGCATGGTCTTTCTTCTATCAATCAGGGTTACCATTGATGTTTGTCAGATCTATTGTCCTGCTATTAATGATCTTCATTCTTGATAGATTCACCAATGCCTACAATAATCTCACCGTGTCACAACTAGTCCGTCGTAACTTTGACAGTGATCTCTGTCAATTCCTTTACCGAATTATACAGAACTTGCACCAAATCTTGGAATCTCCTCGATCTACACCCACCATTGCATCCAGAACGTTGAAAAATATAGGATTCGACACCTTGCCCGTTTGAATCCAACTACGATTGCATGATCTACCTTCCGATCAATCTCGTCCATTGATCGTCTTCATCACTCTCCGCTGTTTTTTTTCAGCGAGACTCCATGGGATGCCTTGTGTGATGCCTTCATAAGCTCGTCGAGCTCATCTTGCCATCTGCCATTGATGATGATCCGATCATCGCCTCCACATCTATCGTGTTGATCTGAGTATTATTGAGCCTTGACGACTTCATCTTGACCAATATACTCCAAAAGTCATCGATCTTTATCTTAGAATAATTCTGAACTTTCTTATTGTCTTCTTCATCTTGATGCCTCCGCCAAACTCTATTAACTTGACATCTTCTTCATCTAGGGCACTCGAATTTTGAACGAACACCATCAGCTCTAAAACCATTTGTTGTAACGAAATTGATATGCTCTGATACCAATTGTTGCGTACTAACCCGGTATACTATACTTACTATGATAACAATAGTTGGGGATTCAAAGATCCTCACCAATGACCTCAAGCACGCCATGAGATCGATTACCTCGAGCACACAAGATGAATATTAAAAAATACATGAAGAACACACAATTTAACGTGATTCGGCCCAAAATTTGGCCTACGTCTACGGGGAGAGAACTTGAGAGAATTTTTTTAATAAACTTGATACAAAGAGATCTAACCTTCTTTTTGATGGCACAATAATATTCACTTTTTCCTTAAATCTACGCCTAGATTATAAGAATATACCTTCTTTTTATGCACCTTCAGCTTGCTTCTCTCTTTCTTGACTTTAGGGTCTTACATTATTGTTCACCACAACTTTCTTCTATTTCTCTGCTCCACCTAAATCCTAGTTTACAATCTTTTATTTATAAGATTTTATAATACAACTCTTATTTAGATTATGAGATGATTTTGGCCATTGGATGCTTGAAGAATCTTGATCAATCATATTAGGAGTTGATTTCTTTGATCTAGAAGGATTTTAGATCTTTTAATCTTTAAAACAAATCCTTTATTGAACAGAAGCTAAGTCATATTCGTACTCCACCAGAAAAGAAAATCGGCACCTGAGAAGGAAACTGATTTTGCTTCAGAAACGCCCCGTATAGTCGACTAACACTTAGGCCTAGTCGACTAATCCCTTCTATTAGTCGACTACTGTAAACTGTTTCCTCTCTATATCTGTCCTAGTCGGCTAGTGCTTAGCCCACTCGAGCCTAGTCGACTAGTACTCTTTGTTAGTTGACTATAAATCGACTAACTTTTCTTGATATGCTTCTCTTCTTCTGCTTCAAGTAACCATCTTCTCCAACTCGATTGGATCTTTTTGACCATCAACTCCTCTTGAAAATAAGGTAAAATCCTAACAGGCTAGGCCTAATCAAACTCGGAGCAGCACTCGTGAGATCTTTGCAATTTCAACAGACCATCGTCAATAAATGAAAGTTCTCAAAGCAACATCAGTTAGTGATTTTTTTTCTATTTTTTCTGTTCCAGAGATTTGTTTGTTGAATTGGGTGTTATTTGTTATTAATGTATGTGATCGTGGTGGATAGTTGATGTTGTTGCTTTTTTATTTCCTGTGAATTTTTGTTGCTTGTATACAATTTAACTGTTAGATTAATCAATATTCTTTCTACTAACCAATATTGTTTTGGTGCTGCTTTTTTCTATTAACTAATGCTTTGGTGTAGGTTTCTTCCATTAACAAATTCCGATTTTTTTCCCATTAAGGTGCTCTTAAAACAATAGCTTAAAAACTAAAAATATTATGATTGATTTTGCAATGAAATTATACATTCATCTTTTCTAAATTGTCATAACTGTGATTGACTGCAACTTGTGATTGGTGTAAATTGTAGAATTGTCTCTAAATCTCAACATGCGGCAAGGGAATAGAGAATTTATATGCGAGGGTGCGGGGGACGGCGGCAGTGGAAGGAGGAGAGGGGAAGGAGGGAGGGGTATTTTCAGAAATTTTGAAAATTTGAGAGATGCTTTATCACTCTGGTTAGTGTCTTGATCTGATTGGTGTCTTTATCAAGTTAGTGGGTATCAATATCTGCTCCTATAAATTCGAGAACAGATACTCCTATTTTAAAGGAGAGCCCCATACGAAAGTAAAGTGTAACTTATTTCAATAAAACTTATTTAAACTTGGCAAAACAATAAAATTTATTTAAATATACTTTATTATAATCTTATGATTTGGCATGATTAGAAAGTAGAAAGAATTTTAAACTTTTTTAAACCAAACTATAATTTTTGTAATCACATGAAATGACTTCAAGTTTGATTGTCTTTACATATGTTATTTTACATGCTTTACTTTGACATTGTTGTAGAATTTCTTGTAAACTAATGATCTAACATATAAGGGATAGTTAGATTTTTTTTTTTTTTTTGTAAAAGCTTAGATTATTTCTTGTAGAGTTCCTATTTCGTGTGAGATTTCGTACGTGATGCAACACCTATGCCACATAATGGATCTCAACCTCCTAAAAAAAGACGCGTGTAAAAATAAGAAAGATTTCAAGAGAAATAAATGATTTAATGATCCGATCAAATAATAATATTAGTATGGTTCAAGAAGAAATAGTAGCATCTGCTCGAATACTACAGTGAAAATGTGTTGAATCAAGAGTAGACAGTAAGCGTCTTTTATTACATTTTAGTCTCAGAGAGTCAAAGATCAATAATCTTCCAATATATTTTTATTAAAAATATTGATTTAGTGACATATTATGAGGGTGACTAGATCAGCTCCCAAATAATCACATGAAATAACCTTCAAGTTTAATTTATATTATTTTTATATTCTTCCTTTTGACATGCTTAGTAGATTAATGATATCACTTTATGAGGAATTATAGATAATTTCTTAGAAGTTTTAAATTATTTCTTGTAGAGTGTTCTTATTTCATCATAAAGTTCCTTCTCTTACATATTAATATCATAGACTCAAAGATGAATTCTCTCCCAAAGATTCATTATTAAGAATAAAATGATCTACTTTAGTTATTGAGAGAATGTTAGAACCTCAAATATATTTAAGCAAACTCACAATAATAAATAAAGGTATTGAGGTTTTTTTATTTTTTAAATTGAACAACTTTAACTATATGAAATATAGCTTTGAGAATGTATGCTCCATTTTTTTTAAAGAGAGCCTTGATTATAGAAAAACTTTAAATTTTTTGAATAAAATTACTTTAAATATATTTTATTATAATCATATGATTTGGTATAATTAGAAATAATTTTAAATGCTTAAAATTAATTGAAGTAAGTTAAAATATCTAAAATTGAACACTAAAATCATTATTGAAATCTTCGAACTATTATTCAATACTCTAATCTTAAAACTCTCTAACCAAAATGGGAAACCTTACCTTTGTTGACATTAAGAAAGTGTGGAACCTAATTAGAATATAATATAATAAAAACATATTTATGAGAAATTTTTGTTGTGACAAAATCAAATTAGGAGATCAATTAAATAAATTCTATCTTCTTCATTTTATAGTTGAAAAGAATCTAGAGCTTTTAAAAAAAGGTTCTCTTTTATAGCTATTGTGAAATTATATATAAAAGTGAAGATTTCTAGGAATTTATTTAATAAGTGTTAAATATTTTTTTTTTATGTATATTATAGACCCACAATTTCCGTTATTGGTAATTTATATGTTATTTTTCACTATTTTTATTCAATGTTTCTACATTTTACCAATTGAATCATACTTTTCCTATTGATAATCAAGTAATTATTTGTCCTTAATAATGGTGTTCTTGTCAAAATATTTGTTTTATTTCTTTATGAGAGAATCATGCTTTAAATTTAGTTATGAATTTTTTTTCTTTCATATTAGTTTTGCATTCTTTCTTATATTCAGTTATATAATATTTAAAATATAAAAAAAGAAAGCTACTAAACAAGTCTAAACAAAAAAAAAAAAAATTATGTTCGCAGGTAGAGTTTGAGGGAAAAAACGTTAACATAAAATAGAATGCAAACTCCTCAAATCATTGAAATGGACAAGAAAACTTCAGCGATGGCAGTAACTTCTCTCGCAGACGAAAAATGGTGGGATGAAGAGATGCCTGCAAAATATTTTAACATTCGAGCTGCTTGTCCAGTTGGACCACAGCTCAGGTCATGTAATATATATGGCAATCAAAAAATGAGAAATAACAAATACAAGAAGAAAACACAAGATTTAACATGACTCGGACGCCTAATTTCATCTTGCATCAACGAGTTATGATCGATGTGAAATCTATTATAAAAAAAAGAACAATTATAAAAGTACAAGAGAGCTAAGTTTCTCTTTAACCTCCTACTCTCCCTCTCATCTTATTGATTCACATCTTTTCAAAGTCAGCTCTCATCTAACCCGAGAGAGATTATATATAGAGCTACAAAGAAACCTTAGCACTATCTCTAAGTAGTACCCTACACCACCGAGTGATCCCGGTTTAAAAAGTTCATTAGGCATAGAGCATGATTGGACGCTAACCGCATATGAGACACAATCTTAACAGTCTCCACTTTCACTCGGATCCAGTGAGACACATTTGGAGATATTCCATTGTTCTTGTCATCCACTTTATAGATAAATCTTGTCTTGAAGTAACACCACATCTAAGTATGAAGCTGCAAATCCAGCAGCATGCACCAACCGTGCCACTCCATATTTGTATTCCTCCATTTTTCAAACTTGGGCCGCAAACTTCCCTAAACATCATTGTCACCACCAGCCAATACATGTTTTGTGACGTCTTCCCGGCTACTAGGCCTACCATCGATCTTAATGTTAACCACTATCAAATCCATCATGGTGTTGCACAATTAACAGAAACATTGTCGCCGCCATGACCTTCTATCAAACATTTTGCCAGTGAAATGCTATTTGTACTTTTTTTTAAAACACAACATTACACTACTATTTTATGAACTGTGAGCACGCTAGCAATTAATGAGGATAGAAGTCATAATTTTATAAGAGTGTGACTCAAAATTTACATAGTAGTAGTATAATATAGTATAAAAAAAATAGTGCAAATAGCTTTACTCTACTTTTTAAGATAAATTATGAAAAATACTCACAGTATGCCCCATTTTTTTGACAAAGTACCCAGAATCTTTTTAGTTTCACAGGTAGCCGAGTCTTCCCAACTGCCAGAGAAGTCAGTCACTCGTTGATTTTGGGTTTGAAATTGTCCGTGTAAAGCATGTGCCTTTTTATTGGGCAAAATAACCCTCATCTCCCTATCTTCTGATGATTTGCTTCCCCCTTTGAATCCAAACTGTGAAAGCCACCGAGCCCCACCCCTACAAACACCAACACCACAACCCCAAAAAAAAAAAAAATTGTTACCACCAAAGGTCAGTAGCTCTGTATTTTGTATCGATGAGGAAATAGTAGAATGGGCATAGTGTTTTTTGAATTCAGCCAATATTCCTGTTCAATGTCATAATCTTTGTATAGATATTTGAGTATATAATATGTCAAATATACTCAAATAACAAGTATCCCAAAAAAAAAAAAAAAACAAGAGTACAAATAATACAAGAGCACATATAATTAAAGAGCACAAACAATCTGTAATCCACAATTAATTCCAGTGTCTCCCAAGAGTTATATAGTCTTGGTCCACCTGCACATATACGAAGATTGTACATTAGTAGTATGTCTTTTTGGATGAACTCAATAACTTTACTGAATCGAGGTAGTAAACTGCCCCTCGTGGTTGTCCAAACGGTTGGCCTAACGTCGGTTAGAACACAATGCTCCCCTCAGCCACCGATTCGAAACCGCTTCGCGTACATTTCTTCTCCCTCGACGTGGCCCCGGGCAGGCCCCGGTTTTGCTCCCTAGAGGTCGCCGGTAATTCCCGTCGGCGGCTGAGTTAATTAGCAAAAAAACAAAAATTTATAGTAGTAAAAGCAAATAGTGATGGTGAAAAGGAATCAGTAAAAGCAGTTGGGGTTAATATTTGATTCCCAGCAGCTATCATGGCCAAAACTAGATCACAGTTTACACAGTAGTTAAAAATAAACATCTCTCTAATTTGGCAACCACATTTCTAACATAAATCTGACATCCCACATAAAGTTTACATGGACTAAGCACAAAACTACCTCCATGGTATATCTCCAGAGTACCTTCACACTCATACATGTGTCTAGACATGCAACAATAATTATAAAACAAATATTAATTGACTTACAACAACTACATTATCTAAAAACAAAATAATAAACAAATAACGATATTAAATAACAATTTCATGAGCTAACAAGTACAATATAGAATTTAAACAACAATTTTATAAAACATGACACCAACATGCATGTACACATATATTAGATAAAAGGTACCCACTATCTTGTTTTATCCCAATTCCATTGGCCAGAGTTACAATCAACTTATGTTGAACTATTGGACAATAACTAATCATATACAAAATATATTTACCATGAATGGGAAGTAATGAATCAAAATATAACAGTAAATAATGTTGTAGCAGTGGGCTTCTAATGTAAGAGATGACAAATATAAAGAGATAAAGATAGCAATATAAGCTGATAGAAACAAAGAGAACAACACACCAGTATTTAACTTGGTTCGATCAATGTAACCTACGTCTACGGAGAAGACAGCAAGAGGAACCACTAATCAAAAGGAGAGAATATAAGAGATTACAAATTTAATCTCACTCACCCAAGCCCAATGAAATCCAACTCATTAGAGCTTAATAAAAGGAAGATAAATGGTAAGAGAAAGGAGAGGACAATACAATATTTAGCAACGCTTTCTTCTCACTTCCTTGCTCTTCAAATCTCATGCAATGTGATGCTTATTTATAGGTAAAACTTCTAAACCCCTTCATCACTTCACCCTACACATACATCAAAATCATAGGGTGGCTAAAATCTTCATAGGGTGGCTATTCATGACTTTTAGGGTGACTAGAGATATCATAGAGTGACTAAAATCTTCATATGGTGGTTAAGATCTTCACAGGGTGACTAATTGATTTTGAGAGAAGGGTTTAAGATTATGATTTGGTTTATTCATTAAAGACATATCAACAAATCTCCACCTTATCTTGAATGAATAACAAATCTCTCCACCTTGGCTTGAATTGTATCAAGTGTCCTTTGTATTCTTACTGTCTTCTCTAACTTCGACGGGCTCAACCTTTACCACTTTGAACACCAAGCAATTCAAGACAGTATTCGAACTTGCGCGAAGGTACGGGCTTTGTCATCATATCTGCTGGATTATCTGCAATACCAATTTTTTTAACTTTGATGACTTCAATTTCTCGAATGAAGTGATACCTGACATCAATGTGTTTGGTTCTCTCACGATACATCTGGTGCTTCGTCAGATGTACAGCACTCTCGCTGTCACAAAACACCGTAGTTACTCCTTGGTGTAAGCCGAGATCTTCAACCAAGCCTCTTAACCAAATAGCTTCTTTCACTGCCTCTGTAACTGCCATATACTCTGCCTCCGTATAATAGACAAAGCAACTGTCGACTGTAAAGTCGCCTTCTAACTAATGACACTACCTGAAAGAGTAAAAGCAACCTGTAAGAGATCTTCTATTCAAATCGCCCGCAAAATCTGAATCCGAATATCCAGCAATTTTACAATTAGAATTAGTTCCCCTGTCGAAACACAGACCAATATTAGTAGATCCTTTTAAATATCGCAAAATTCATTTCACTGCCTGCCAATGTCCTTTTCCTGGCCTGTCCATATATCGACTTACGACACTGACTGTATGTGAAATGCCCAGTCAAGTACACACCATAGCATACATAATGCTTCCAACTGCACTAGCATAAGGAATATGAGACATGTACTTCTCTTCTTCATCAGTCTGAGAAGACAAATCTGCTGAAAGTAAAAATGAGCAGCAAGTGGAGTTTTCACCGGTTTGACATCAAGCGTACCAAACCTCTCCAACACCTTCTCGATGTATTTCTTCTGAGATAGGAACAATTTTTCTTCTTGCCTATTTTTGTGAATTTTCATTCTCAAAATCTTCTTCGCTGCTCCCAAATCTTTCATCTCAAACTCTTGTTTGAGTTAAACTTTCAACTTATCAACTTCAGACATTTCTTTAGCTGCAATCAACATATAAAAGCAAATATACAAAAGAACCATCATTAAGCTTCCGATGATAAACACAACTATCATATTTGCTCCTAGAGTAATCATGTTCAATCATGAAAGTATCAAACCTCAAATACCATTACCTAGGTGACTGCTTCAAACCATAAAGAGATTTCTTTAACCTGCACACATGGTCTTCTTTGCCTTCAATAACAAATCCTTTTGGTTGATTCATAAACATTTGCTCTTTCAAGCTCGCCATGAAGAAAGGCTGTTTTCACATCAAGTTGCTCGAGCTCTAGATCGAACCAAGCAACAATGGCTAGCAACACACGTATAGAGGTGTGCTTCACAACTAGAGAGAATACTTCATTGAAGTCGACACTCTCTGTTTGACTGTAGCCTTTGGCTACCAAGCGTGCTTTTTATCTTACAGACTGAGCACCTGGAATTCCTTCTTCTTCTTAAAGACCCATTTGCAGCCAATAATTTTCTGTCCCCTGGGCGGCTTCACTAACTCCCATGTTTGATTCTTGTGTGAAGAGATTCCATCTCTTCAGTCATAGCAACAGTCCATTCTGCAGCTTCATCAGAATTGATAGCCTCATTGTAGGTGGAAGGCTTTGAAATCTCAATAGATTCTGCCACATTTAGAGCATAAGCGACCATATCTGCATAGGCGTATCACTTAGGTGGACGGATCTGTCTTCTTGCTCTCCCGGTGGCAATACTGTACTGTAGCTTTTACAGTGTACCATCATCTGAAGTTGAACCTTGAGCATCATTGATTGGTTCAACGCGAGTGCTCTCTTGCACTCCTTCTGTAACTTTGCTCTCAAGCTCCACCTGCTTGCTTGCTTCCTCTTCTGAACCTGTAATATCAACAACAGACTCCTTTCTCGGTTGAAGCACGTAATTTTCATCAAAAGTAACATCCCTACTAATAGAAATTTATGTGACTTACGATCAGGACACTACAACCTGTATCCCTTCACCCCAGTAGCATAACCAAGAAATATAATTTTCTTTGCCCTAGGTTCAAGCTTACCATCATTTACATGAAAATAAGCAGGGCAACCAAATACTCGTAAATGAGAGTAATTAGCAGGGGTAGCAGACCATACCTCTTCAGGGTCTTAAAATCAATAGCTGTAGAGGGAGACCAATTTACCAAATAGCAAGCTGTATTTACTGCCTCGGCCCAAAAGCATTTTGACAAACCGACATTAGAGAGCATACACCGAGCTCTCTCCAACAGTGTCCTGTTCATCCTTTCTGCAACTCTATTCTGTTGTGGCGTGTACCGAACTGTACGATACCGCACAATTCCTTCATTTTGCAGAATTGATCAAACTCTATGGAACAGAACTCTATTCCATTGTCGGTCCTGAGGCGCTTCACCTTCTTTCCTGTTTGCTTTTCGATCATAACCTTCTACTGCTTGAAGGTAGCAAACACATCGCTTTTATGCTTGAGAGGATACACCCAAATTTTTTTGAAATAATCATCAATTAAGGTCAGAAGATAACTAGCTCCACCTTTCGATGGAACCTGAGAGGGCGCTAAACATCTGAATGGATGTAGTCTAAGGTATCTTAGTCCTATGAACACCTGTACCAAAAGAAACTTTGTGCTTTCTTGCTAAAAACACAATGTTCACAAAGTCAAGCTTTCTTATTTTCTGGCCACAAAGCAAACCTTGCTTGCTCAACACATGTAGTCCTCTCTCACTCATATGCCCTAACTGCATATACCATAAACGAGTAGTATCTAAGTCTGGGTCTTCTGACATTGACACAGCGACATCACCTGTCACCGTGCTACCTTGAAGGATATAAAGGGTATCCACCTTCTTTCCTTTCATCACAACAAGTGAGCCTTTGCTAACTCTCAAAACTCTACCTTCAGCTAAAAACTTATAACCGTTGGAGTCAAGGATGCCCAAAGAAATTAAATTTTTCTTCAAATCCGGCACATGCCGAACATTACTCAACGTTCTAACAATACCGTCATGCATCCTAATCTTCATTGACCCAATACCAATTGTCTTGCAGGGCATGTTTATTTTCCATTAAGACATTACCACAATCAATTGGCTGGTAAGTCACAAACCAGTCCCTGTGGGGACATATGTGATAAGAACAACCTGAATCAAGAACCTACTCATCTCATGAACGGGCATCGAAGACGGTAACTGAAAGAACCTCATGTGATATGGAGGCTTCTTCTGCAACACTAATAACTAAAGATTTCTCATCTTGAGATTTCCTCCTTATATTTTCTTTTCTTTTGAGCTTAAAACAATCCCTTTTACAGTGTCCAAACTTATGACAATAGTGACACTCAACATTTTTTCTTAACCTAGATTTAGATCTAGATTTTCCTTGAGATTTTTCTCGACCCTTCTCTGTACGACCTCGGACGAACAAACCTTCAGCTTGATCCTCACTTCCTACAACTGACACTTTTTGTCTTAACTCCTTAGAATGTAAAGTTGATTTGACATCTTCTAAAGAGAGTGTATCTCTACCATAGAGCATACTATTAACAAAATTTTTAAAAGAAGGAGGTAATGAGCATAATAAGATGAGAGCTTGAACTTCTTCATCTATTCTAACATCAATATTTTTTAAATCCAAGAGAAGTTTATTGAGCTCATCTAAGTGGTCTTTAATTGGCGTACCTTCCTTCATGCGAAAGGTGAAGAGGCGCTGCTTCAAGTAGAGCTTGTTGGTCAGGGACTTTGTCATATACAAGCTCTCTAATTTGAGCCATAAACCGGCAGCAATATCTTCATCGGCAACCTCCCGCAAAACTTCGTCGGCTAGACAAAGTTGTATGGCACTATGCGCCTTCATCTCGAGTTCTTTCTTTTCGTCCTTGGACATGAATTCCGGCAACTTGCCCTTACCCGACAAGACTTTCAACAAGCCTTGTCGCACCAAGAGAGCCCGCATTTTGACTCTCCACAAACTGAAGTTCTTTCTCCCGTCGAATTTCTCCACTTTGTACTTTGCCGAAGCCATCTCAAAACCCACAAGAAAATAACACAAACACTGATACCAGTTTGTTGTAACAGTGGGCTTCTAATGCAAGAGATGACAAATATAAAGAGAGAGATAGCAATATAAGCTGATAGAAACAAGAGAACAACACAACAATATTTAACGTGATTCGGTCAATGTGACTTACGTCTACAGAGAAGATAGCAAGAGGAATCCACTAATCAAAAGGGGAGAATACAAGAGATTACAACTTTAATCTCACTCACCCAAGCCCAATGATACCCAACTCATTAAAGCTTAACAAAAGGAAGATAAATGACAAGAGAAAGGAGAGGACAATACAATATTTAGCAACTCACTCTTCTCACTTCCTTACTCTTCAAATCTCATGCAATGTGATGCCTATTTATAGGTAAAACTTCTAAACCCCTTCATCACTTCACCCTACACATACATCAAAATCATAGGGTGGTTATGATCTTCATAGAGTGGCTATGATCTTCATAGAGTGGCTATCGATGACTTTTAGAGTGGCTAGAGATTTCACAGAGTGGCTAAAATCTTCATAGGGTGGCTAATTGATTTTGAGAGAAGGGTCTAAGATTATGATTTGGTTTATTCATTAAAGACATATCAACAAACAACAATTTCAAAAAATAAACTGTTAAACTAAATTTACAATAGAAGTCCTCCCCCTAGTGCTAACAAAGCAATTATGAACAACAGTGCTCACCATAGTTCTATCTATCACAACTCAAGACTTGGAATACATCAAAATTAACTATTAAACTGGAATTAATACCAAATTGGCAGGGAGTAGACATGTAAAAAGTCTGTATATGTAGTAAAGAGACCACACTTTCATTCCATCACATTTTTCAATCAATCAATTCAGTGGGTTTCACTTGCAGCACCTTTAAAGAACAAATTTTGGACAACTAATTGCACACGAAAGAAGTATAAACTAAGGACTAGCTCACAATTCAAGACATAAAACAATAGAATTATACAATTCTCACATCCTAAACAACTAAGTTAACAATTAACTAAGACAACAGCATGATTCCACGAGTTAAACAGGAAATTATGTTCAAATCAACAGTGCCCCCCCCCCCCCCCCCCCCCCCCCCAATTTTTCAGGGATCCGCTTTCCTTCAGAACGAATATAACCAACCCTAAGACCAAATGAAAAAAGAGATGCAATAACCCTAACCCGTTCAATTTCAAATTCGTAAGTGAAAGAAAAAAAGAAATTCAGGAGAAATAAAACCCTAACCTTCGCCTCCGTCGTCACCGCCGCCTCTAGATCTCGACTCCGGCGACCGTACGAAAGGTGGATTTCGTCTTCGTCGCCGGTCTACTCCCTCAGTTCTCATCTCCATATTCTGTACGCACCAGATCTGAGCTTCTCCATTCGTAGTGAATTTGCCGAGAATTTGGGGGCAGGAGAAAGCGAGACGAGGTGAAGCCAACAACTGAAAAACGGAAATTAGAAGTTTGTCCGAATTGGCGGCATACAAAAGGGTATTAGGTCATTTGTGGATCTCAGATGGGAGCAGATATCCCAGGAACGGATATTGTCACCCCCAAACTTGATAAAGGCCCTCATGGATTAAGGCATTCCAAAATTGATAAAAACACCCTCAATTTTTTTTAAAATGCTCAAAATGCCTTTTCCTTAGTCTCCTTCTTCTCCTCCTCCTCCCTCACCGGCGAACTTCTCCATCCCCCCGGCGACCCCCCTGGCGACCCCCTTCCCCCTCCCTAGGCAAACCCCATCCTTTTCCTCCGGTCCCCCATTCCCTCTAGCAAACTACCCCCCCCCCCCCCAACAACAAACCCCATCCCCCATTCCGCTAGCGAACTACCTCCCCCCCCCCCCCCCCCCCCCCCGCCCACCCAACCCCCCCCCCCAAAAAAAAAAAACCCTCCCCCTTCATTCCTCCCCCCTCCCCCCGGGTCTGTTCGGCCGATCTGGCTGAACAGATCTGGGGTAGAGGGGAGGGGAGGGGCGTGAGGGGTTGAGGAGGAGGAGGCGGGCGGTGGGAGGGGTTGGGGGAGGAGGCCGGGGAGGCGGAGGGGGAGGAGGAGGAGAAGTGAGGGTCACCGGAGGAGGAGGAGGAGGAGGGAGATGGAGGAACGAGGAAGGAGAAAGAAGAAGGGCTTTTTGAACATTTCACCATGGGTATGATGAAATGGGGAAAAAATAATGGCACTCTTGTAAATAATTTGAGGGCCTTTCTTTGGGGTGGCAATATCCGTTCTCGGATATTTTCACACCCCCAAAAAACTTTATAAGGGCACCCCACAAATTATTACAAGTGTGCCACTATTTTTTTTTGATAATTTTCACTCTTGGGAAAGTCTAAAATGCCCATTTCTCCTACCTTCTTCCTCCCTTCCTCCCTACCCCCCCCCCCAAAAAAAAAAAAAAATCCATGGTCTCCCCTTCCTCCTCCCCTTACTCCACCCTCCCGGGCCTCCCCTCTCCCCCATCCCCCGGCCTCCGGCCGATCTCCCTCTCCCCCCCCCCCCCCCCCCCCTCGCCCACCCCCTGGTCTGTTTTGGTTCATAACATAGTAATAGTCCCTGTCAGTACCGGAAGTGATAATAAAAGTAGGAATGCTGTCACTAGAACGGTCGAAACAGGCCAAGGGGTGGGCGAGGGGGGAAAGGGGGGAGGGAGATCAGGGGGAGGCCGGGGGATGGGGAAGAGGGGAGGCCGAGGAGGGGGGAGGAAAGGGGGGAGATCAGAGGGGGGAGTGGGGGTAGGCCGCGGAGGGGAGGGGAGAGGTTCGAGAGGGAGGGGTTCGCTGAGGAGGAGGGAAGGGGGTTCGCCGGAGGGGAGGGAAGGGAAGGGAGGAGGAGAAGAGGATAGTTTGGGTTTTTTTTTTTTTTTTTTTTTTTTTTTTTTTTTTTTGGGTGCCTTCGTCACATTGTGGGTGCCTTAATCACTGGGGTGTCTTCATCACATTTCGGGGTGAATATTCGCTCCCGTCTCAGACGGGAGCGGATATTGCCACCCCAATAAGTGAGAAAGATACTCCAGGGATTAAACACCCCCAAATCTGATAAAGGCAACCTCAAAAAATTCAAAAATGGTCAATCTTCTTCTCCTTCTTCTCCTCACCCTCCCATGCCAACGACCACTGGACTCTAGCAAACCCCTCTCCCTGGCCGCCCTTCCTCCTCCGGCCTCCCCCTTCTCCCTTCCCCCACCGGCCCCCCTCCCTCCTCCCCCATCTGTTCGATCGGAATCCGGCCAAACCGATGGGAGCAAGGGGGAGTTGGGCGGCCAGGGGGGGGAGGAAGGGGAGGGGGAGGCCGGGGGGAGGGGGGAGAGGAGGAGTGGGGTCGCCAGAGAAGGAGGCATTTTGAATTTTTCACCAAAAATAAAATTATCTAAAAAATTAATGGCACACTTGTGAATATTTTTGGGATGCCTTTCTCATTTGTTGGAGTGGCAATATCTGCTCCCGTCTCAGATGGTGTTAAATTAAGATAATCTTTGTGGGGACTCCGGTATTCATAATGAAACTTTAAAAAAAAAAAAAAAAACCTCAGTACCTTTCATTAAAAATCGAGAAGTGCCTTTCATAGAAATCGAGAAGAGTATAAGCATCTTTCATGTAATTTACCCTCATTTTTATTCAGATGGTGAATTTTCTATTTCAATTCGGACATGCAGCGCCAAAAAAATTCAAGTTGTTGAATCACCAACTTAAGAGTTCTTGAAGAAGTGGCTGGTTTTAAACGAAGATTTCATGTGCTTATCACCTCCATGGGAGAAAAAAAAATAATGAAAAATCCAATTTGTCCCATATGCATGTTGAGCGATATATTGTTTTTAAGATCTTTCATCTGATATCAATCATGGCAATGCAACTATCTTTTTTTGAGTTTCTGCTGAACTTGAATAAGAATTGTTATTCACAAGGCTTTCAATTGGGTATCCTTTCTCATACTTTATAGATGTTATTCGACAAAACTTCAATTAAGACTGAATTGGTTATAGATTAATTTCATATCCAGAATTATTCTTTTATTTAATATATTTTTTGATCAAGTAAAAGATTGTGTGAGAAAGCTAAAAGAAGTTCAACTATACACAGTGTTTAATAAGTTTCCAACTTGGCAAACCCAAGAGATTATACTGAAAGGGTAGCTTATTTGATCCTTCATAGATCACATTTTAGTTATGTATTATACACAATTTATGCCTATATATACATGTCTAAATTGGAAAGCGCGACAATTGCAATGTAGTCACACAAAGCCTTTCATAATTCTTCTACTTCACTTCATAATAACTCTTCCATGTTTAGTTCAAAAAGAAGTTTGGAAGGGTTAAGAATCTCCAAAAGCAGCTACTTCACATTAACTACCAAGAGCCATCACATGCATTTATACTTCAATTTGTTCCTTTCGTTGGTAAAATGTGCACCCAGAATCTCTCTCTCAAAGAGACTAGAAATATCGATGTCAGGCCATTCAACACAAAAATTCTTCAAACCCATCAGCCCGTAATGCAAGCATATTTTTATCGTGTCATAGTCTAACTAACATCCTAGTTATCTCGATTCTTTCATTACATGACTACAATCTATTAATCCACATTCAACTCCACCTCGTTGTATGGCTTTATTTTGACAGACAAGAACTTTCATACAAAAGATTTAAGATTTGGCGGATGTTTGAAAGTAGACCGCATTTCAGCAGACTGAGAAGGGGTAAAGCAATTGGAACTTTTTAACTAAAACTGAAACATGTGGAACAGTTTTTATAGTATTACTAATTTTATACTATTAGTCAAATTGAAATTGAGACCAATGTTTAATTGAATCATGATTGAAACTATAACCCAAAAAGGTTAAAAAAAAAAAAAAAATCTTCTTTTCGGTTCCACCGTATTGAGGAAAAAAAAAAACGTGTTTCACCTCCTAAATTTGGTCCGCGCTAAGCATTTTGGGTCAAGTTCATGGCATGGAGCGAAGAATCTTAAAAGTAGGGGTGAGCAGAGTTCAGTTATAACCAAAATAACCGACCAAAAACCGAAACCCGAACCGCTCTAGTTCGGTTCGGTTTCAGTTTTGTGTTTCAAAAACCGAACTCGACCGAATCGAACCGAATCTCTCACCCTATATATCACCCCACCCAAATTCAATTTAGTGAATCATATAATTCATAACAAAAACTGGTGAAAATTTATCTCATTATTCTAGCAATACCATCTTTTTATGTTGAATATGTGAAATTTATGTTAAGTATACCATCACAATTAAGAATAATATTTATATTAATATAGTTCTATTTTTTTCATTCTTGGCATTAAAAGGTAGTAATAATTATGTGAGTTTTGATATAAGAGCCCAAATATAGCGTAAAAGTTTTAGAATATGAAATTTTTAATTCACATTAAGGTTAGGGTCTTTTTCTTATTTCTAATTTGGATATTGAATATTTGAGATTAGAATATTAAAGGATGATAATATAATAGTGATTAAAAAATGTAAGAAATTATGAAAAAATATTAGCCTAACCGAAAAAACCAAAAAACCAAACCGAACTAAGTCGGTTCGGTTCGGTTGCTAAGTCTAATCGGTTCGGTTTTGTAAAAATTAGCAGAAACCAATCCGAACCGACCGATGCTCACCCCTATTAACAAGGGCAAAGGGGATTGAGTAGATCTTTACTCTAGTAACTTTGATCGTGGTTGTCAGTCCTAGAATTTCCTCCTATGATGAGGAAGACAGATGTCTCGTTGAGTTCGTTTACTGAAGGTACAAGAATGGTTGCCTCAGACGTGAAGAAGAGCAGATATTGAACTACTATTTGCTAGGATGCCATCTATCAGGCAAGTATCCTTGATCTTATTTGTCTTCAGCATGTCTTTCAAGCATGTTAATGGCATGAAGCAAAGCATTACATATACTTTTGAATCCCGGGATCTTTCGTTTCTGAATGATCCAACCATTTCCTCAATAGCAGCAGCGAGTCGGTCATTTGAATCACAAGTAGATTTCATGATGAAAGAAAATAAAGCATGATTAGATACCAACACTTTAGAAAGCATTCAGACCAGTTTCCGCTGTCCTGACACCGGCAAGAGCATGTGTTATAGGCCAGCTGATGCCCGACCCTCTAACAACCCAGTTCAGGGGGTGATCAAACATCGAGGTACCTGCCTGCTCAAACCACAGCTAACAAACCAACAGGGGTGACTAATATATAAGACACCAAACAAGCTGAATCCCTACAGCAAATTAGCAAGCACTCCCTTCAGAAACTTGCAGCTATAGCCCGGCTGCTTGTTTCAATGCAGCAGATGAATCAAGCGACGAGGGAAAGAGAGGGAGTAACAACTGAAACCCTCATGTTAGCAATGTAGTAAACTGGAAATATGAAACATGCATCACAGAAGTAACAATGTAAACTATAGGGGAGGGTGTCGAGATACAATAATCCATACCTCGTCAAAGTTGTATGTTGATCAGAAAATGCAACCTGAGACAGAAATCTACTTCTACGATAAAAAGGTACATCTAGAGAGAGAGAGAGACGGGCGGTCTCTTTACAGATATAATCACCCGTCCACCCCACAACCAGGCAAGTTGGTGATTCAATCTCAGAATTAGCACAAGCACAGCATGACACCAAACAATAAGTGAAACATTACACCAAATTCAATTCCCAAAAAAAAAAAAAGTCAGCTCCCACATTTATCCTAGAAAGCATAACTAACTTTCAGGGCGGATAAGCATGCTCCAACTTGAGAACATCTGTGTTAGACAAAGCAGGACTTTTTGACAAAAACAATACTTGTACTAGTTAGGTATATTTTCAATTGAGTCAAAAAAAAAAATAAAATAAGGCTGATATGAAGTGCATAGGTATCAGCAACAGAATTTAAGAGCTGAAAACAGGAGGAGGTTGTGTTTGATCGCTTCCCAGTCAAATATGCAACAGATAAAATGAAAAATTGATTCTTGAGCAGAATATAAATGTCCAGCAAGGGCATAAAATATCATATGGCTTTATGCAGGCAAAACATTTAAAAACAATGGGAACTTTCCTCCAGATATTAACTAGGATAAATCTGAAGCTTTTAAAGAAATAAAATGTAGATATATAGGGGCATCACAGATGGAGAAAAAGCCACATAGCATAGTGATTTTGAGAGGTAAAAATGAGGGGGGCTACTATGGACCATGGCTTAAAATCCAGTATCAATATTCGTCTATGGTTTTATACCAATATCGGCCGTTAATATCAGCAATATCAGCCATTACAGTAGGAGTGTGAATGGGCCGGGTCGGGCCGGCCAACCTGCACGAAGCTGGCCCGGGTTGGCACGGGCTCGACCTAGACACGCCCCTTCCTACGGGGCATGCCTAGGTGGGCCAATGCCGGCCCATGGCCCCGGGCAGGTGGGGTCGCGTCCGGGTCCTGAACCCGGGCCGAGCCGCCACCAAAGGCTATTTTTTAGCCTTTGGGGGCTCAGGTGGTTTTGCTTAAAAAAAGGTGTTGGGGGGCTATTTGTAATTTTTTTTTACACAGCCCCCAACGGCTAGATTGAGTCAAATATTAAAATTTTTGCCAAAAAAAAAACATTTTAACACTCTTCTCCATTCCATTTCATCACAACAAAAATCTCCAAAAAAAACTCCACAAATATCTACTCTTTACAAATTACAAGTTCTCTCAAGATCTCAAACTCCAAGATCTCAAGATCTCTCGAGCTCGCTTTCAAGATCTCTCAAGCTCTCCCTCATCATCTTACTAGTGTGTAGTAACCAATTCCAGTATTTATATTCTTCTCAAATTTAATTTAGTATTTTGATAATTAAAATGGATCCACTCTCTTTATCAGTAGACAGTGGGCTATAGTCATACTTCTTCTTCTAGGTATCATGCCAATTTATATTTGACTAGTCAACAACGGGATGAGTTGCATATGCCTTTACCCGACACTCCAGTTTTTTCATTCACAGAACCACAATTTACAGATTTTATTTCTTCTGAACGTGCTAATCCACCTTCTACTTCTGCCGAAGTATCAACTTCCAATGCAGAGGGAAAATCTGGTGCTTGAAAATAATTTAAAAAAGAAACTACTGATGAAGTTAGGAAGGTTGTATGCAAGTTCTGTCTTGTGTTTCTTATGCTTTTCTCAACAATTGTGGAACCGGCACACTAAAGAGGCACATGAGGGCAAAACATCTAGAGAACCAACCACGACTAACACAAATTTTTACTAAGTGACAATAGCACTTTATAGTTATAATCGTCAAACACGAAAAATAAATTTGGCTAAAATCTTATTCTGAGTAAACAACCTTTTAGTTTTGCTGAAAATGAAGCATTAGAATTTATTAGCACTCATAATCCAGAATATGATCCGTTCAGTAAGGATACTATCAGAACAGAAATGTTCAAGATTGTTAAAAAACAAAAACAAATTTTAATTGCAACTTTTTCTTCTATGCTACAAAGAGTTATAAGTACTTCTGATTGCTGGGAAGCTCTTAACGTCTTTCATTACCTAGTTGTTATTGCACATTTTATTGATACTGATTGGGTTTTAAATAAAAAAATTATTGGTTTTAAAAAAATTTCTTTAACTCGCAATACTTCAAATCTTAGTCAGACTATTCACAGGGTTGCTGGAATTTTAGACTTGACTGTATTTCAGTTGATAATGCTAGCAATAATATTGCTACAATTGAGATTTTAAAATTTTATTTTAAACTGACTTTGGATGGCAAACTTTTCATATTCAGTCTGTATATCACATCATTAACTTGTGTGTGTAAGATGGTTCAAAAAATATAGATAATTATATACAAAAGTTAAGAAATACTATTTTATTCATTAAAAGTAGTGGGCCAAGGAGAATACTTTAAACATATTTGTTCCAGCTTAAGCCTACCAATTAAAAGTTTACCTCATGATATAAGAACTCGTTGGAACTCAACATATAATATGTTGAGTAAAATTATTCCTTATTGGACTACAATAGATCTGTTTATTTCCACAAAATTGCCAGGTCTATTTATTTCTGATGACGAATGGAAACTTTGTGAAGTAATTTGTGAATTCTAAAAAAAATTGAAAGTAACAAGATTAATTTTTAGGATTTATGATCCTACAACTAGTTTAGTGTTTTACGAGTTAGCTGAAATTAGTGAAGTTTTTTCTACATATCAAGATGATTTGTTGCTTAAAGATATTATCTCCTATGAAGGAAAAATTCAATGAGCATAATAAAGATTTTCCTTTTATATTTTATTTTGCTGCAAGATCCTCATATTTAATTTGATGGATGTAAATATTTACTTAGAAATTTTCATGACAAAATGAAATATACTGATTCTGCCTAGTATGGACAGATACTGAGAATTCTATAAATAATTTGTATTATCTTTATGAAACACAATCTGGAAATAAACAATTTAATTCATCATCACACATGCATCTTCATCTAAGAGTAGAAGTTCTTTATTATCTGGTTTATTATCAGCATCAAAAAGATCAATAAGCTCTGACACATTGAATGAGCTCCATTATTATACGACTCATATCATAACTTCTGACATTGATGCAGACTTAAGATTTGAAAATTTTAATATTTTGGCCTAGTGAAAATCATAGGAATCAACCTATCCTGTGCTTTCTATTACGGCGTGTGATTTACTAACCCCTCATGCCTCCATAGTAACATTCGGAATCTACTTTTAGTACAGCTGATCGAGTGCTGATTGATATGGGAAAAATTGACTAGATGTAGAGACGAGAGGCCAAAATAAACCAGTCAAAGAAATCATTGAAGACTCCAAAAGATGATTAAAGAAATAAAGATCTACAATATATGTAGACTTTTAATTTATATGAATGGAAGATAAAATATTGGAAGACTTGTAATTTCTAAATATGAATGATATATTTCTAATTTTTTTAATCTTGATACTTCAATTGTATTTGTATCAATTTATCCATTTTATTGAATTATTAATAAAAAAAATTTTAACATTTGCATTACAAAACTTGCAGCAAATTTGTCAAGTTTTGTGGATTTTTTGGATTTTTTATTTTTTGGGGGATTTTTAATAACTTTTTGGCATTTTTAATAACTAGTTAAAAATTATTTAAATTTTTTTGTTTAATAATGGTCGGGTTGCCCAGCCGGGCCTAGCACAGACAGGGCGGGTCTGCGGCCGGGCCTGAGTCCCCCCCCCCCCCAAGGGGGATCAGGCCTGAGCCGGGTCGGGACGGGCCGCCCTTTATTAGGCGGACGGTGCGATCTTGGCCCAGCAGGACCAGGATCGGACCGGGCCAAGCACGCTTCGCATCCCTACATGACAGCAATATCAACCCAATACAATATTGCGGATATATATCGGAATTGCCTCATATTTGAAACCAGGTTGTTAACACTCCTCATATAAACTAAAGTCAAATTTCAAAAGCCGCCAAAGAGAGGTGAATTATTTCAACTATACAAAACATACTAATGAAGCTGAGCCATTTCTGAATAGCCAAGTTTCTGGAAAGCATGTGGCATATCAGCGATTTCTTGAAGGCAGATGGTGGGCAATCGAAACGAAGGCATACAACATAGATGATCTATCACATATCATATTAAGCAATACAATAATTAGCCAACTATATGATAATTCTGGAAAAATAACATGAGCAAAACCAACTTTACTAAGAGATCAAGTGCATTAGGCTCTTGTTGAACTGTATTTACAATTAATCTGGTTGGGACAAATGCCTATAAATATTTGACCCAAACAAAGTTAATATCTTAAACTTGAACAAGCCCAACCTATGGTCCAGCTTTCTCATATGGGGCAATTCTAAACCATAAGAAGTCATCAGATCCTCATATGAACCAAGTAACCAACATTAAAACGATTGGACACCAATAACGTCTAAACTCTGCAGTGTTCTAAAATCATCCATGTCGAGTTCCTATGCATATCAAATGCGTATGGTGTCATCTGATATGGCTCTGACAAATTACTCCCACTCTGAATGCATATCTGATGTGATTTTTTGACACGATATAAACCATAAGGTTCGGCTTTCTAACATGAGGCAATTCTAAACCACAATAACAGGTCTGTCACCAGAACATTGAATAAACTAACATTAAAATGAACAGTGTCCAATAATGTCTACAATGTTCTAAAACCATCCATGTCAGGTGCATATGGTATCGTCAGACATGGCTCTGATTAATCACTGCCACTCCATATGCATATCTGTAGTTGTTTTGTTGTTGTTGTTGTTGTTGTTGTTGTTGTTGTGGGCCACATATCGGTCCAGTAGTCCAATTTCAGAAGGCCGTTTTGGGTTAGTTGGTACAAATGGCTCATGAATGTGAAATTTCAAAAGGTTCTTTAGATTAGCGGGTAAATGAAAGCTTGTGGATGTAAACATTTATATAAAACCTAAGCCTGCAGTTTCATTTAGAGAGATTTAACATTCTGGGGCTTGATCCTCCTCTGCTGCTAAACCCACTGCATCTGCTACACACCGGTAGACGGGTGTCTGACATACTTCTGGAATTTGGAGATGATAATCAGGAGGATAGATGAGGATTTCAAATTCTGAATGCTTTTAAATTTTGAGTTTTCACAACCATTAGCCGTACGTTAGTGCAAAATAACTTTGTAGCCTGTTTGCGTCTCTCTTTAATTATTTTATGTTTTATTAATTACTGATTATTGGACCTTTTTTATGACTACTTATATGTTACTGAACAACATGCTCTTCCACATACTATGCCACAAAAAATTATACAAATATCGCTACATCCTTAATCTGTTTGATGGGAAAGACCTAAAAGTATCGGTCATTCTTTTCCCCAGTACAGTTTGTTGGGAGATGAGAAAAGTATTAGAAGATAAGGAACTACAAGTTAGCAGGTCAGGGACAGTAGGCATATGCATGGCATGTAATCTGTAGAAATGGTAATGAGGTCATGGTCAAAATCCAGGCTAAGCAAGTTCACAGTATAATCAATTCAATATCTGGAATCAATCTGTAAAAAAGAATGGAGAGATGATTGAAGACATGGGCCTAGGGCCAAGTCAAAAAAGCAGAGATGTAGAATAAATGAGTAAAATATGGATGTCTAGCAGAAAGTAAAAAAGTGAGTCATACGTTTATTGCATATAAAAATTCGCATTGATAGGGATTGTAAGAGAATAGACACTGTACATCTGGTAGGCTCATGCGAGAAAATGGGATAAGGTGGCAGATGAGTGTACATGAACAGCTCAGCAGGTTCGAGAGGAGGCCCAACAAAAATATGTGAAAGTTGTAAGGAGAAGATTTCATAAGCTTACACTTGCTATTTCCCTCAGCGGAGCAGGATTCACAAGGCCAAAAACTGAAAAGTTAGGGAAGGGTTGACAGTAGTTATACATTTAGTTATCTAGTCAATCCATTAAACTCACTTATTCACAGTACATATACAAAAAATATAGATAACAAAAATCTAAAAGTCATAAATTCCAAGATGATTGCTACTTGTGAGAGAAAAAAGTGAATCTCTCATCTAACAGGCTCCTATTATATTTCAAATACTTTTTTTCTTAGTGAATATTTTTTCCAGTATTACAACTCCAAATACAACAAAATATACACATCAACTGGGGTAATCACGTTGTTTTAGTTCAACATGTTGGGGGCAACAACAAAAATTGCATTACCAAATCAACATCTCTGACAAGCAAAGCCCAGAATAATAAATTCCCTCAAACATAACTGTTTTTTTTCATGGACTATAAATTTGTGCAAACTCCAAAGACCATGTATAAAATGGAAAACTGAAAATGCAAGTATGCCAATTGAAAGACCAATATCACTCTAATGAGTTGGGAAACACCATTGTCGCTCGGGGAGACGGACACCAGTCTCACTAGGCAACAAGACTACAAAAGTGAGGCACAGGATCAAAATTTAGATACCTAGTCATGTGTGTGTTTCTGTCCTCGCAAGCGTAAATGATCAGTGTAGCATCTTTAAAAAACTGATAAATTAACTTAACAATATTATTTGCTTTTTGTGAACTGCTTATCAGATTCAAACCTAGATTCATATCTCACTTCTAGGTCAAGTCAAGGGTAATAATGTCTCTCCGGCTTGCTGATAGTTCATCCTACATGAATATACCAAAACTCGTCAAGGGAGTAACTAATTGACAGCTTGTATTGTCTTTGTATTGTTTCTATGTAATCTGCAATGATAAGCCGGTTATGTGTTTCTTTTCCTTGTTTATTTCCTTCTTTTATCATGGTTTTTTTTTAAATTTCCTTCTCTTTCCTTCCTCTTCTTTTCCTTTTCCTTCCTTCTGTCCATGCTCTCTCTTTAATCCCTCAAAAGTTAATTTTTTCTGTTTCAAGTTTGACAATCCAAACCTAAAAGAAATGTCAACACATGTAGATGCAGAAAAAGCATAATAGGAAGCTTTGTCCCCCAAATCATAGCATAACCCGCACAGCAAACAGCATAGCGTAAATAAATAATTTGTATTCCCTAAAAAAAGAAACAAAGGCTGGCATGTTAACTTCACAGGAAAAGGGTACACACTTCTGAACGAAACACATCTGGGTATTGTATATTACTCAACAAAAGGAAGCAAGGAACCAATGCTTCAGCATAAAACCTCCAGGCACATGTAAAATTAAATTTTATGTGACAGAGAATAATAGGGATTGGCTGAAGTCAGGTATTCATGGCAAATAAAGCTGAAAGGCAAAAACAAGTTAACAGCAAGAGATGCAACATATAAAGATGCCAATCAGATGGAAAAATTCGTGTGTGGGACAGTGAACAGTCAAAATGAGATTCTTCACCTAAATGAAAAGTAAAGGCAACATATTAAATAGATACTGACCAAGAGGCACCTCTGGGGAGCATAAAGATTTAGTCACAGCCAATCTTCAAAGGGATCACTAGGTAGATTATGTTCAGGTTAGAACAATCAAAACTTCTTCTTTGCAGAAGCCACAACTTAAACTGCAGATGTGTGATAATCATAATAAGTTTATTTTATTTCTCAAATATCATAGGAATTACTGGTAACATTTCAACAGGAGACATAAGAGGGAAAAAAACAACACAATTAGACACTGAACATAAGTTTAAGGGTTCTTTTCCTTTTTCTATTTTAGTGGGATTTGTTTTTTTAAAACTTTTTTTGCATGTATTTCGGGTGCAGGTGGGGGTGGGTGTGTGCGTAGGCTGGTGGGTGTGTGACCAATCTGAAAAAATATTCAAGGTGATAACCCATAACAAATAATTGAATTTTTCTCAGTATGATCGCCACACTACATATTAAGTGGCTTGCTTAGTTTATCAAAAACCATTTATCCTGCTTCAGTCCGTCTTTTCCCCTTCTTCTGTATTTTTCCTTCTTCTCCGTCTTTTCTCCTCTCTTTTTTTATTTTGTTTGTGTGTGAGTGTAGTGTGGCTGGGAATCATGATAGCAAGGCTTGATACATTAACCTCACTAATTAGCTTCTTTCAAGTCATGAACTCTGCTTATGTTCAATAGAATTTATTATGTGACAGCCGTGTGCTAACTTGTTTTTATCGGTGTTTATAAGATACTAGTATCCCCTTCAAAATATCAACAACATTAGTTGCCTTCTCTCATTTAAATTGATTGCAGTGTTCTGTATGCTTATCGACCATGAGAAAAAAAGATGTCATTCAAGGGGCTGACAACATCATGGAAACCTGATTAACTCCAACATGAAAATGAAAATGGTAATGGTAAGAGAAACTTGGTCAGTAGCAAAGATGTATTGCTCAATTATACGAGGCAAAGGAGTGCAATCTTTTCCAATTAAGCATTAGGCAAATCTGTTATGTTCAAGTAAAAACAAAACCTCATTATGGAAATTGAAAGTCAGATTTGAAATTAAATCTTGCTCTAGTCCAACATGCAGCGATTACTCTATGCATATGATTAGCCATATGATGTTGTCAGCTCCATTACACTAACAGCTTATGGTATCAAGTGTGTTCATATAAAGATTGCAAGAACAAATTTCCATTCCAGCCAGTTATAATTTAAATGACAGTATTATAACTGTTGCATTGCCAACATCATTCAATTTGTCAAAATGCACATGCAAACCCGGAAACTTCCTACAACCATCATAATAAATTGGTGAATTACCTTTCTTACAGAAAGTTATCCAAAATTTCTTTGGTACTGAAAAAGCAAACAACGTCCTCCCCGCTTCACACCACCTGTCTCTTGCAAACACAATGTGAAGATCAAAAGAAAGTTCACCAATATTATAGGCAATATATCCAAAAACTATGGTATTTAAATCCAACTTTGAAGCATCTTTTACAATGTCAATAAGGGATATGTTACATAAATAAGTTTCAAAGTGAAACTGATGGTACCAAGAATAATAAAAGCCAATATGCCACACCTGCTGCAGGCTGCTAAACCTTTTTATGATCATTGGTGATGGAGAACAAAATGGCCTGCAATAGAATTTCTGTTTTGACGAAGACATAGAAAATCTTAACTCCACCCAAATCATGAGGGTTGCCTGCTAAACAACAGCATCAATTGTCGTCTGACTCTAACACAAGTTGCACAACTTCACTAGCATGGCATGGCTCACCTCAAATAAATGAGTCCAGGGAGACCCCTGCGGCTCAAAAAGGGCACATCGAAATGGGAAACCATGATTGTCTGCACTTTCCATCAACTTAGCCAAACAAACTTCCAGATCCTAGCTGATCTCCTAGTTGCAATTCTTTCCTACGTTGTTCTTCAAGAGGATCTGGGCTCTTCATGATTCTTCGCAAACGCCTAAGCATACCATTTGGGATAGAACTAGTCAATCTATTTGACACAAGTAGATTCACTTATGTGGCAGCTTTGAACCAGCATCTTAAAGTACCTGTCTTGTGCATGTTGGGCAGGAAATGTGGGCATAAAATCTTTCGATTTGGGCAAAGGAACCTCGTGAAACCAATCATGATTAAGGGCTGCTTCTGCTGTTATGCGCTGCAAGTAAACAGTACAAAGGAAGTATTAGCATACTCTAAAACAGGCCAAGAAGCTGTATAATTTTTTTAACTTCGAACATTCATGTTTTAGAGTATTATATACCTTCTCAGGGTCATAAGTTAGGAGTTTGTTCAATAAATCAAACCCAGCTTCAGACAGGGTTGGACGTCCAGAAAATGATGTGGGTGGGAACTTCTCCCGCAGCCTATTATACCTGAATAAAAATGAAATGACTCAGTAGCTAAAACAAGCGTGAACAATGCATCACCTAACTGAAAGTGCCACCAAGACAAGCCAGGAAGCCTGAACAAGATCCCCCTAGCTGGAGGCCTGGGAAAAGGGTGTTGATCATAAGATTTCAATTCATAAGATGAAAAAATATCACATCAAAGATACGAGAAACTTACGGTTGCTTGACAAAGTTAACTTTGACTCCAGGTAACTTCGCGAACCCAGGCCATATCTTCTCATTTGGTGTCCCAAGAGTTCTAAATATCTGCAAGAAAGTAAAGTTTATAAGAATTATAAAATAATCAAAAACTAGGAGAACAAATATGATCTCAATGGCAAAAAGGTACTTTATCAAGCTGGTCAAACTCGGTTTTCCCACTAAATAGTGGTTCTTTTGCTAATAGTTCAGCCATTATACAACCTAACGACCACATGTCAATAGCAGTTGAATACTCCTTTGCTCCTAATAGAAGTTCTGGTGCCCTGCAAGTACAAAGCCATGGTGAGCTTCACAGTATAAGAAAAACAACACTAAATTATCATTGTACCCAAAATTCCAAGTGTAGGGATCTACCTGTACCACAAAGTCACCACCAAGTGAGTATATGGCTTCAGTGGGCTCCCATATTGTCGAGATAAACCAAAATCACAAATTTTCAACTCACCTCGATTGTTTAGTAGAAGGTTTGATGTCTTCAAATCCCTACACAGAAGAAACACGCATTTCACATATCTCAACCAAGAACATAAGGTTGTAAACTAAGATTAAGTGGTGTCTTAGATGTCCTACATTGCCAAAGTCAGTGTACCTGTGCAGAACCCAATTATCATGAAGGTACTTAACACCCGACAACAGCTGCAACATTAAGCACTTAACCTCGCTTTGACTAAATGGTTGCTTCATTGTCTCCATCAGCGCTTTAAGATCGTGCTCCATGTACTCCATAACCATGAAAATACTATCTAAACTGCTGCCCACAACAACTTCCTTAACATCAACAATAGAAGGGTGATGAAATGACAGAAGAATATTGATCTCCCTCAAAGATGTCAAAGGAAATCCCTCTCTTTCCTTCTCCATCTTCACCTTCTTCAGTGCGACAACTTCCGCAGTCTTCATATCCTTGGCTCTGTACACCACCCCATAAGTGCCTTCATCAATCTTATTCAATCTCTCAAACTCATCAACACTTCTACAGCCTTGTAACATGTTTATAGTTCTCTGAGGTGGATTTGCTGGCTCTGGAGTTTTCCCCCGTTCACCTCCATCCTCAGAATCAGTATCCGAAATTCGATCGGTCTGGTCATCACCGCTGCCCACTTCCCCATCAACATCCATGTAATCATTCGTATCCACCTCATTTTCTCGATCAGTGCCCTCTCTATTCTCTCTACCTGAGCCACTTGACTTTGAATTAGCCCCTTCAGACCCTTCTCTCATAACAACCTCCCCAAGTTCAGGACTTGGCTGCTTCTTCTCAGTCAAAGGCATATTTCTTCTCTTCTTAGGCAAAATTTCCGCATCCAATTCCTCACCCTCATCATTGTCAGCCCATCTAGAAGAAGAAATGTGTCTAGCCGATGGAAAACCATCCCCCTCTGCCTCCTCTTCCGCTTGCCCGGGCTCCCGATCGTTAGGAGAATCAATAGAAACCTTTGCATCTAAAGAACTCGAAGGGACAAAACCCCAGGGAAGCGGCGGAGGCGGTGGGAGCCCATTTCCTTCAACCGGGCCGTTCTTACCCTCAAACTAACTACATTCAATTGCTTGTTATCATCCCTATCCCAAACTATAGGCGAAAACTTCCTCTTTTTCTCCTCCTCCTTGGGAATCGCATCGCTACTCCTAACCCTAGAATCCTCTTCTCCGCTCGAAAGTTCCCCGGGCTCTCGGTCAACCGATTTAACAAGAAAGTGGTTCCTTTTATGGTTATTGCCGCTCCCACCGCTCGAATTGCTCAAAGGGGAACGATAAGACCCATTAACTGCTTCTCTTTCTTTGATGTCTCTTGACCTACCCCTAACCCTAGATCGCAGATCTTCGGACCTCACCCGCTCGCGGTCGCTATAGTAGTCCTTTCTTCTAGAAGCTTCTAGATCGGAATCCCGGTCGCGGCACTCGTTGTCCCCGTAGCCCCCATGCCGACCCGCCGCCATAGAACCCAAAAAAAGTCGGGCGAAAGCCTACGAATGGGCCGAGGAACCCTAGATCCGATAACTGAACCCCTAGCAGATCGTAAATTTCTTCGATTACTCTTCTTTTGGGGGAAACAGCGAATTGAGAGAGAATTGAAGGGTACTAACCTGAGTTTTAGTGACTGACGGAGAATTTTGGGCCGACGGGCAGCAAGAGGGCTGTGAGAAAAAGGGAAATTCTGGGAGACGAAAGCTTAGCGCTTTCTCGATAGTTTAGTTTAAGAGGGGGTCGGCCGCCGCCCACGAGAGGGAGAGGACTCTTCGAGGAAAAGGGCGGACACACGGACGTTTTCGGTTTAGGTCCTTCTAATCTTTTAGTTTTGTAGTTTTGTTCGTTGATTTTTCTTTTTTTTTTCCAGAAATAATTCTTTTAGTTTTGAGTTTTCTCGTTTGCGACATATTAAAGAGCAAATGTCAGAACTTGTGGAGACGTAGCAAGTGATTTTTCTATCACAATTGGATTGCATTAAGGATCCACATTGAGTTCATTCTTATTTATCATAGTGATGAATGAGCTTACTAGAGCTATTCAAGATGAGTTACCATGGTGTATGCTTCCTAATCGATGAGACGAGAGTTAGGGTAAATACCAAATTGGAGTTATGGAGGCAAACTCTAAAATCTCGAGGTTTGAAATTAAGTAGGGCCAAAACTGAATATATGGAGTGTGAATTCAGTAAACAGAGAATCTGAGATTATGGTACTGATTGAAATGGAGGAGTGCAATAAGAGTTTTATGTGATGGTAACATTCCGTTATGACTGAAGGGAAAGTTAAAAGAGCGCAGGGGAGACCGAAGAAAGCATGGATTGAGGTAATACGACAAGACATAGAGGCTAAAGGTCTTAGTGAAGGCATACTGCTCGATAGAAATGAGTGGAGAAAGCTGATCCATGTGCCCGTTCTGACGTAATTCTCTTTTGATTCATGTAGCCTGCCTCAAATACTTGGGACATATGGCTTAGTTGTTGTTGTTGTTTGACATATTAAAGAGGAAAATTGTTTAGATCTCTTAAAATACATACAATTCCCAATAGTTAGCTGATTTTGCTACTAATATTTGACATAACCACTTGCCAATGTCCGGCCGTTGACATATAATATAATATTATAAATTTTTGGAGGATAAATTTTCAAATGGTTAAAAAGGATTTTTAATTCATGATTGGGGTTATTTAGAGAACAAATCGCACACACAAAAAAAAAGAAAAAATATTTTTAAAAAAGTGATACTTGGTGAGCTCTTGCTTTATTAAGGATGGATTAAATTGCGCCCAAAAAAAAAAAAAAAACAAGAATCGGCAAATCTATATCTGATTAATCATAAATGATTTATTGTCTATTATTATATAAGTAGTTGTTGTTATTCCAAATAAAAACACTTAGGTATGCTCACATGATATGCTCATCACAGAAGTGAATCTCAATCATATATATACAAACGCGTCGTTCTATCTAATTAGCAAATAGCCCACTAATTTTCATAAGACGAAAGACTTGTATCCCTGCTAAAATATTTTCCAGAAGATTACAAACCAAACTATTAATAAAAATCTATGTTTTAAATTTATTACCAATGAGATAACAGTAAAGGCTTCACTTATTTAAAAGTACATATAAATACCCTTAAACTTCACTCGTTTTATAATTAAACATCACAATTGAATTTTTTTTACACTGATAAAGATTTTTTGACTTAATGCCTCCTGAATTAATTAGACAATTTCATTCTCCCAACTCAACTTCGGCCATATTTGGTTAAGGGTGGAGGTGAGGAAGTGAAAAAGTAAGGAAGTGGTAATAGTTCCCTTTGGAACTTAGGAATTGGTTAATAAGTTTTCCGGTGTTTGGATGTTGTTGGGAAGTGTGATTTAAAAAATGTTATGTCTTTTTCGGTGTTTGGATGGTAGTGTGGAAGTGGAAGTGAAAAAGTTGACCACAAAGTTGATCGCAAAATAATATCAAAATAAAAATTAATTTAGAAAAATAAAAAATGAACTGTAATTAGAATGCAAGTGAGATTTACGTGATCAAAAAATTAATTATTTTGTGTTATAACTTATTACAAATGAGATTTACATGACCACAAATTTAACTGTAGCACTCTGGAAGTGAGGAAATGGTTGTATAAAAGAGAAAAGAGAAAAAGAAAAGGAGTTTAAGACCAGAATTCGCTTTGAGCTACAACTTACTACAAGTGAGATGTACATGATTAAAAAAAATAATAATAACTGTAACACCTTACAAGTGAGAAAATTGTAGCGTAAAATGGAGGTGTAAAAGGAAAAAGGGAAAATGGGTTTTTTCATTTCCCTTTTCTGGTTTCAAACAAATACCGAAAGTAGGAAATGAGTTTTCCCACTTCCGTTTTTCCCCACTTTCTCCCAAGGCAAACACGTCGTGCTATGAATGTCTATTAAGAGCCGGTGCGTGTGAAAAGAGGATTACAATGGAAAAAGATGAATATTAACACCTAGACCAAGACTATTTTTGCTAGATGCCTACACTCTTAACTCTTTGTTGTTGAAAACAACTTTATGTTGTGCTTAAACAACTGGTAACAAAAAAGTTATACCTAGTAGAATGTTAACGATCAAATAAGGGGATATCTTTGACTCCTTTTTTTTTTTTTAATATTTTCCACCAGCACAACATTCTCTCTTTTCATAGAATTTGATCTCTCCATCATAGGTGTATAGCTTCTCTGGTAAGGACATGTAAAATATTAAAATTTCAACATATAGTTATTCTTCATTCTCATATTTTCTTTTTTTTATATGTCTTTCGTCTTGGGCTTTATCTTTATCATCTGCACAGTAGTCATCATTGAAACAATCAATGTCACCTACTGCTAATTGTAACACCCCGATCCCGCAGGAACGAAGACGTAACTGCGATGTATATACGCAGGGCAGAAATCCCCTCACATTTATAAGCTAAGCATCAGTACAAATAAGAATCAGAGTACGGAAGCACTGTAATAATATACATTCCAACAATAATAATACAAGTACACTGTCATCACAGAGCGTGATCCAATATTATATAAATATTACATCATCAGGAGATACAAAAACATGATTTAAAATAAGATTTATAAGGTGTAAACAGTACAACTGATGCTCTCAAGTAACAGGAATCCAGAGAACCTATCAAGAGTGGGCTGAAAAGAAAGAGGCTCTGGATGATCAACCACTAATCCACGCTTCCGCTGTGCCACTTTAAACTCCTCGGAGCTCCACCGCGGCCCGAGTTTCAAAATCTGGACATACAAATCCAGGGTTATTATAAAATAACCTAACGAGTACATAAAATGAAGCCGAGTGGCACGCTCAGTCAAGCATACATGTACATGATTATAATGATGTGGTTCAAGCACACAAGTACAGACATTGACCAATAAGCTTAAATAGAAATCAAAGAATCATTAGAAAATCCAGAATCAAATAAGCACACATATGCCGATAAATCTAAATAAAAAAGGCATGCATCGAAAGTCGTGTCGTGAGTATACACATACACAAGTGTGCAATGCGCCATCAAATAATGTGGCAAATACAAGTATGAGCAAAACTAGTTATACAAGCTCAGACTTTGGGTTTATGAGATTGATACGTCGAGGGGATAATCCAAAAAAGAAAACCCTCATATATATATCATATCCCCATATCACCATCGTCTGAGCTAAAAGTGCACCTAGAGGGGGTGAATAGGTATAGTGCTAATTTAAGACAAATGATGCGAAATTAAAACTAAATGCTAAACACACACTCTGTATAACCGAGAGTGACTCCGAATTCACCGTGAAGGGCTCTGGAACTACTCATTACGGTTCCTCTGAATTATGAGTTGAAGTGCTTTAATAGCTTTCTTGGTTCAATACAAGTGTAAGCATACAAACTATATCAAGCATATGAATATAAGTAAGTAATAATGATGCAAGATATAAAGAGAAAGAGAGAGAGAGTTGAGAGAAAGAAGATCAAACGCAAATCAAGGATATGTTTAAGGTTCGAGCCACTGCTCTGCGTCTCTTCCTTCACACAGAAAGATTTCAACTATCAACTACAAGATTTTTCACACAGGGACCTTCATTGAGAAATTACAACTTATAACTTTGGAATACACAACTTCAACTCTCACACTTCTGCACAAGAGGGAGCACAGAATTATAACTTGGTGATCTAAATGATCATAAACAATCTTGGCAATCTCAAAGGATTACAACCAATTTTTTTCACAAAAACAAAGATCTTAAAGATAGATTTAGAATTGAGTAGCTCAAGTATGTGAGAAATCAAAGTGTTTAAAAAATAAATCACAAAGAAAACTCTTGGGAAAAACTTCTTGATAGATAAAGAAAATGAAGAACAAACTAGATTCCCAAAAACTTGTTTTCTTTTGATTTTTCAAAACTTTGAAAACAAAAACTAAAGATATAGATTTGAAGCTCAAAAACTTGTTTTAAAACTCTTTAGAATATAGGCAAGAAGGCACTAGAAAACTGATCAAAGTTTTCTTAAAAAATCTTGTAGAATACAGCACCCAGAACCCATATATAAAGGGCTTTGGAAAATATAGCCATTGGGGTCAAAACCTGCCCAGAACAGGCTGTCAGTCGACCGCCCGATCGATCGGCCAACTGTTTGAGTCTGTCGGTTAACCACCCCAAGGCAAAACAGCCTATTGGTCAACCATTCGGTCGTCTGGGCCCCACCCGAGAGTTAGGTAGTGCTAGTCAGTCGACCGAGCCCTAGTTCAGTCGACCGCCAGAAGGCTCAAAACAGGATTTATAGGTTATGAAATGTGGACTATAAAACACCTATAAATTCCCATAAAATCTCATAAAATTCACAAAAATAGTTCATGTAAATATTTGAAGTATAAATATGTGTGATAAAAAATTAATACATATTACAAACTATTTGAACTATTTTTGAGGTATAGAAATTGAGGCTTAAACCAAAAATGATATTTTCTAAAACTTAGATTTTGAAATGAAAATTCGTTTTCTCTAAAACTTGTATAAATACAAAAATAGGATATTTGAAACACATTTGAAGCATAATGTATATGGATAGAATCCGATACACATATAAATGATATATCTATATTTTTGACATTAAATCCAAAATAAGTTTTGATAAAAACAAAACTTAAAACACATGAACTAGATACATAAAAATAAGTTTTTCTAAACATATGAAGCATAAATATATATGGATGAAATCCAATATACATTAAGCCATGTAAACTTTTTTAGATGAAATCTATTCATGAAAACGATATATGTATATTCTGGAAAATCTAAAACGGTTAAATCGAAACCAAAACTTTTAAACTTGTGTGTATACACTTGAGCATATCAAGACTAATCTATCTTTACATAAGATCTAAACACTAAACTAAACAAATCTAGATGCAAATCTTCTTCACAAAGTCGACTTGATCCAAAATAATCCATGAGCTTGACTCCTCTCGAGTACTAGATGCGATCTTGATGCGCGAGCTCTTGAATCAACACGTGATAGCTCCAAAACTTGGCTTTGAATCCTTTATTGAAGCTAAATACCTACTAAGATCTTGATCAATATCTAAAACTTAATAAACACAAGATCATTAGGAACTTAACTTCATTAGTTAGTCATCATTAAAACTAGGATGAAGGGCCTTTGGGCTAATAATCTCCCCTTTTGTTAATGATAAAACTTATGAGGTTATATATGCATGGATTAAAGATAAGCTTTATAGAACTCCCACTTAACTCATGCATAGCAATAAACATAAAGATATTCAATGTAAGCTCAGATACCAATAAACAATAATAAAAATATGTAATAAAAGTCATAAAACACTTGTATATATGCATAAAAAATTAATAAAACATGCATATAAAAACCCAAATTCTTCTCCCATTTTTGTAACTCATTAACAAGGGGTGAAGAAAAATAAATAAGACTAATAAAAACATATTTTTATATTAACTGAAAGAAAAGCAATCTTTTTACCAATTGATAGTGAAACAATCTTTTTACCAATTGATACCAATAGAAAGAACTGATACCAATTGAAAGTAAATTTTAAACCAAAATTTTTAGGTAAACACTATACTCATTTTGCAATATAAATATCAATTTGAGAATAATACAAATTGAAGATTATTGATACCGTATTGAAAATGTTAGCATTTTTCAAAACAAAATATTTTTTTCATAAAGAGTGGGAGTAAGATACCAATAGAAATAAATACAATTGAAAGATAAATCAAGAATTTTTCTCTCCCTTTATGAAATATTAATAAAACTAATGCATAAGCTTGTTAAGATACTAACTATCATTAAGAACTAAATCAAGCGTAGTATGAAATCAATTTGTGCTAAAAATGTATGGTCATATCTGTTTTATAGCACAAGAAAATATCTATATGCATGTATGATCAGAGCAATATATAATATCAATTGAAAAATGATGCACGCATATATAGAAAACATGAGTACACAAAAAATAAAATATCATTAAGATCATGTATAACTCATAACATCTACTCTATCATGCACATGTTTAAAGAGATATTCAATAAGGCATACATGGCATGGTCGTCCAACCAACCGCCATTTGAAAGTAGGATTTTTCAAAAATATGAGTTGAAAATCGTTTTAGCGTAGTTTGAAAATTCTACCAATTGAAGAATATGAAACTACTTTTAAACTAGTTTAAAAACTAGTACGAAATCCTTCAAGTAAGAAATAAAACAAATATATATTCATAATATAAGAAAATTACACGAAATCGACACTCAAAAATTTATAAAGTACCATGGATCAAAACCATGAGTAAACAAAAATATATCGAGTGTACAAGAGTTATGTAAGAAACATATACATGAAAATAAATCAATGAAGCTCACATGAAATTCCTTTATCATAAACATGAAAATCATCAAAATTAAACTTCAAGACATATATATGTTTTGTCAAAACTAAACCATACATATTTATCCCTAACATAAAATGAGTCCACAAAAATAGCATGTGGCATGTAACGCCCCGATCTCGCGGGTACGGAGACGTTACTGCGACGTATATATGCAGGTCAGAAATAACCCGCGTTTGTGACATGTACGCAATGCGACTCTCGCGTCTGCGACTCGCGCGTCTTCATTCTCTCTCCTCCTTATATTGAACACATTTTCGCGTTGGTTACCTGGATTCCGGAGATCATGAATTTCACTGTGTTTTCTAAAGATTTAGGCGAGTGTTCTCACTTTCCTTTTGGACTTTCCCGCTTCTTCGGGTCAACTTGTATTGTCTTATGTATTTGTATCTGGAACTAACACCTTCTGCAGGTACCCTTGCCTTTGGACCTAACCTCCCGGTATAACCTCTGAGGTTTTAAAGTCCTCTGAACTTTCTCTATGCTACGCCTGGTAGGCGGACCTAGCGTCAACACTTTACCGCTTACTCCGTTCGAGTGTAGTGTCCCGTAAGCATGGCTTCGCCGTGAGCCGTAGTATGACATTCATACGCTTGCTGCGACACGTGTGTCTAGCTACGCTGCGAGCGTAATCACACCGAGCGTGATAGTATTTAGTGTTGTACATTAGCTTCGCTCCAGCTTGCTCAGCTCCGCTTGATTGTGCTCAGCTATTACTCTATCACTTACCATGTACATACTTGTTATGTTAACACCTGACATACGCCTGTCTGTATCACTTAACAACTGATGTGTTATCACCCGATATGCCACTACATCAGCTTGCTCAGCTCCGTTTGATTGTACTCAGCTATTACTCTATCACTTGCCATGTACATACTTGTTATGATAACACTTGACATACGCCTATCGTATCACTTAACAACTGATGTGTTATCACCCGATATGCCACTACTTGACACCTACTCTTGTTATGTTATCTCTTATCACCTGTTCCTGTTATATTATCTCTTATCACTTGTCCCATGTTATGACATGACTTATCACATGTCACCTGCCTGATCACTTGTTATTATCATATTAAAATCTGACACCAGTTATGATTAACTCTCTACTCATGGTTATCACATTACGGGAATGAGTACCTGAACTCTTGTTATGAACTCCCGTTATGCTTGTTATGAACTCCCGTTATACTTGTTATGTACTCCTGTTATGACCAGTTATGATCCTACTCATTCCCGTAATCTGATAATTATGTTCTATAAAAAGGTTAACTTACACGGGAATGGGAGGAAGTGATGGATGCCAGTATAATGCCTTACTTATAGTAGTGGAATACTAAACCGACGATTCGTGTTAGGGAGATTTCAGGCCCCCAGAAGATGCGTGTTAGGGAGATTTTAGGCCCCCAGAAGATGCGTGTTAGGGGGATTTCAGGCCCCAAATGGCTATGTTCTGGGCAGACAGGAACTACTATAAGTATGAACTATCAGTTTTTCATCAGCTTCCAATAACCAACCTCGACTTACTTATATATGAATGTATGTGTGTTGAGATGTACACCAGGACACATTCCTAGATATATGGGTCGGATGAGTAATAATAATAAAATGTCAAGATAATAACTTGTTGTGTTGCTCTACAAACTTCGTTATATCACTTGTTTTGCCACAATTGCTCTCTTCCGGTTTTACATCAGATATCTGGTTTATGATTATATTAGAACTGCTTACATCTTGCTTTACCACCTCTGTTCTATTCCACCAGTCTACTGCTTTTATCTTATCATACCATGAGTATTCCCTACTTGATATCATTTATTGTATATCTACTTGCTCTTGCATGCTTGTACTCACGACACAGTTTCAATGCATATTTATGATTCGGATTTATCGATACACGTGTGCTTATCTATGCTCACCACTTGGCATTCGCATCACCACTCGCCGGGAAGTTCTGTCTGACTTCCCTGGATCCTCATGTTCAGGTCTTGGAGCTTGGAGCTTGTGAATTCTCCCAGTTGCTAATCAGAGTGGCACAGTTGAAGCGTGGATTTCCGGCAGACCGTCTGAAGCCCCACCCTTTCAGGCCCCCTTACTCGGCTCTAGAGTTTTCCTGTTATGACTCTGAGCACTATTTGTACTGTTCATACTTATATATCTCTTTGTATTCTCACATTTGCGCCTATCAGTGATGTAATATTCTTATAATATTTGTCACTTCTGGTGATAACTTTGTAATTGTACTCATGTGTTGGAATGTATAATACACCATGTGCTTCCGTACTCTAATTCTTACTTGTACTGATGCTTAGCGTATATACGTGAGGGTATTTCTGACTTGCATATATACGTTGCAGTACCGTCTCCGTACCCGCGGGATCGGGGCGTTACATGACATGAAGGCAAATGACTCAAGGATAGAACATGTATATCTAATAGTTTTGATAGAGAATACAAGTGTAATGCAAGAATCATCAAAAATAAGTTATACAAATACATGTAATGAACACACATGAGCAATGAAGCACTCAAACATAATAGTCAAGTGTAGCTCACTACTTGTATAGGTATAAACACAAGTTTTTAATGAAAACTACATTCAAACATGTAATCAAAACACAAAGCATAAGACATCAAAACATGGTTGAAAAACAAATATGGTTATTAGTGTAAATGTAAATATTATTAACACTAGGATATACACAATAACTAAACAATAATTGATAACACAAACAAATATGAATTCATATGAACGTGGGTATATCTCAAGCACTATACATGTATATCACAAGTCTAATGAACACTGCATTACAACATAATGAACATGAAAACCAAAACATGCTAAAAATCAACATGAGAAAGTATGTAAACAAAAATAAGGAGTTAAAGATAGTTACTAAAACTAATTTAACAAGTCTTTAGGTCTCCAAACTATGGTGGTCCTCCCACCAAAACCTTCCCTTGAAAGTGATGCATCCATAAATATGATCTTTTAGCTTGAAACACATCCACCATTAAGGCACCACCAATACTCTCACGTCTTGTGAGAGCCCACACTTATATCAAATACAATGGGGTTGAATTTTGGTACCCACACTTTCTTAGGTCCATGGGATTAGCACCTTTCTTAACCGAAATATGCTTACTTGCAAAATTGTATCATTTAATCTATCATAACAAAATCTTGTAAAATGGCTCTTGCGACCACAATGTGTACAAGTGTACACATTAGCATACATAGTGTCATGTGTGTGAACATGAGAAGTATGTGTATAACATGAAGATTTACATGTATATGTGGAGTATATTTCTTTCGAAATATAGATTCCATCCTCTTATGGTTAAAGGCACGTTGGCTCAAAGTGGAGCCCAAACAATCTACTCTTCTTCAACATGTAAATAGCATTATCAATACCTGAAGAAGAAGTGGAGCATGCAGCTAAATTCTTATCATTAGGAGATGTATCAATAGAAGCATGACAAGAATGGGAAGCAAAATCATTTTTAAAAAAATATTTTCTAAAAAAAATGCATTCCAATTCTTTAGAAATTAAAACAATTTTGTTTTTCAAAAAATTATTTTTTAAAAACAAATTCAAATTTTGAAGACAAAATATCATTATTCTTTAAAATATGATCAAAATCATTTTTATTTTTCAAAATCTTATTTTCATTTAAAACAAGGTCAAGTTAGGATTTCAATGAATCCCGTTCATTTGAAACTTTAACCTTTCTTACAAAATCAAATCAAGTTTTGAAAACAAAATTTTATTTTCTTCTTTTAATTCAAAAATTTTCTTTTTCAAAAGTTTATATTTGAAAGCAAGTTTTCACAAAAAATAGAAAACTCTTCATTTAAGGCATGGGCATCTATAGCATTATCATCATATGAAGAATTAGCACAATCATCAAGATGAGTATCCAAATTTACCTCAAGGGAGTCATTCTCTTAGACCATGAAGCAAACTTGATCGGACTCATCTTCACTAGATTTCTTCTCCAAAACATATGTCGTTTGTTCATTGGGAGAAGTCAATGTGTTCCACACTGCAAAAGCGGAATCACAATGTGAAATTAAAGAAAGATATTCTTTACATAATGTGTGCTTAAGTGCATCTATGTCTTGTGTATTAACCTCTAGGTACTTACCATTATCAACATATGATTTCTTAGTTGTGGTAAGGTAAACATGCAATCCTAGGGCTTCGAGGTATGCACTCATCTTAAATTTTCACATGTCAATGTTAGAAATATCATACATGAGAGATGCAAGATAATCCATGAGTATAAACTAATATGTGTGGAAATCAAATATCTAGATTACCAAATGAGGATCTAACTCCTAGGTGGTTAAATCGAAGATCATGAGCGCTATCTCTGATACCAATTAGAAGTACACCTAGAGGGGGTGAATAAGTGTAGTGCTAATCTAAGACAAATAATGCAGAATTAAAACTAAATGCTAAACACACACTATGTATAACTAAGAGTAAGTTCGAATTCACCATGAAGGGCTCTGGAACTACTCTTAACGATTCATCTGAATTATGAGTTGAGGTGTTTTAATAGCTCTCTTGGTTCAATACGAGTGTGAGCACACAAACTATATCTAGCATATGAATATAAGTAAGTAATAACGATGCAAGATATAAAGAGAGAAAGAGTGAGAGTTGAGAGAAAGAAGATAAAACGCAAACAAAAAGATATGTTTTGAGGTTCGAGCCACTGCTTTACGTCCCCGCCTTCACACAGAAGGATTTCAACTATCCATTATAGGATCTTCCACACAGGGACCTCCACTGAGGAATTACAACTTACAACTTTAAAGTATACAACTCCAACTCTCACACTTCTACACAAGAGGGGGCACAAAGCAAAAAAAAAATACAACTTGGTGATCTAAATTATCACTAATAACCTTGGTAATCTCAAAGGATCACAAACAATTTTTCTCACAAAAACAAAGATCCTAAAGATAGATTTAGAATTGAGTGGCTCAAGTATGTGAGAAATTAAAGTGTTTGAAAAATAAATCACAAAGAAAACTCTTGAAAAAAACTTCTTAATAGATAAATAAAATGAAGAACAAACTAGATTCCCAAAAACTTGTTTTCTTTTGATTTTTAAAACTTTGAAAACAAAAATTAAAGATATAAATTTGAAGCTCAAAAACTTGTTATAAAACTCTTTAGAATATGGGCAAGAAAGCACTAGAAAACTGGTAAAATTTCTCTTAAAAAAAACTTGTAGAAAACAGCCCCCAAAACTCATATATATAGGGCTTTGGAAAATATAGCCATTGGGGTTAAAACCTGCCCAGAGCAGGCTGTCGGTCGACCACCCGATCGACTGGCCAATGGTCGGATTTTCGATCGTTTGAGCCTGTTGGTCGACCGCCCCTAGGGAAATAGCCTATATATCGACCGCTTGATCTACCAGGTCCCACCAGAGAGTTGGGTAGTCCCAGTCGGTCGACCGTACGGTCGACCGGCCTATAAGTTAGGGCCTTGTGTACGTCTTGTGCACATCGGTCGACCACCGATCAACTGAGCCCTGGTCCGGTCGACCGGTCAGTCGACCGCCAGAAGGCTCAAAACAGGATTTATAGGTTATGAAATGTGAACTATAAAACACCAATAAAATCCAATAAAATCCCATAAAATTCACAAAAATAAGTTGATGTAAATATTTGAAGTACAAATATGTGTGATCAAAAACAACACATATTACAAGTTATTTGAACTATTTTTGTGGTATAAAAATTAAGGCTTAAACCAAAAACGATATTTTCCAAAACTTAGATTTTGAAAAAAAATTTGTTTTCTCCAAAACTTGTATAAATACAAAAATAAGATATTTGAAATACATTTGAAGTATAATGTGTATGGATAGAATCCAATGCACATATAAATTATATATTTATGTTTTTGACATTAGATCCAAAATAAGTTTTGATAAAAATAAAACTTAAAACACATAAACTAGATACATCAAAATAGGTTTTTCTAAACATATGAAGCATAGATGTATATGGATTTACTTCCATATATATTAAACAATGTAAACTTCTTTTAATGAAATCTATTCATGAAAATGATATATGTATATTCTTGAAAATTCAAAACGGTTAAATCGAAGCCAAAACTTTTGAACTTGTGTGTGTATACTTGAGCATATCAAGACTAATCTATCCTTGCACAAGATCTAAAAACTAAACCAAACAAGCCTAGATGCAAGTCTTCTTCTTTAAGTCGACTTGATCCAAACACGATCCATGAGCTTGACTCCTCTCGAGCACTAGAGGTAATCTTGATGCGCGAGCTCTTGAATCAACACGTTATAGCTTCAAAAATTGACTTTGAATCCTTTGTTAAAGCTAAACACCTACTTAAATCTTGATCAATATCTGAAACTTAACAAACACAAAATCATTAGAAATCTAACTCATAAGTTAGTTATCATCAAAACTAAGGTGAAGGGTCTTTGGGCTAACATGAGTATGCACAAGTTAAGTTGCCCTAAGGATAAGAATAAAAAAATGGTATAAAAACCCGAAAATAAGCAAGTCAAGTGATTCAACATTGTAGCACAGATATCATATACAAATGGTGAGCCGGATAACTTAATTACATAATAATAACAATCAGTGTTGCATGTTATTCTAGTCACTTCTTTCCAATGTCCCATATCACTGACTGTTCACACTGGAGCCCGGAGTTCAGTAGAACACATCCGAGCTTTAATATTATTCGAACGAGAAATGACTCAATAACACCCGCTTCTGAGATTATTATTTTTTAGTAATTAAGTTATGTCTAGTGGAAATTAATGTATCGTGTCACCGGTCACACAAGTAGAGATCAAGCATATCACTAATCATGTGTGTTGAAACTCCAAAAAGACGCACTCTCAGGTAGCACTTCAACCGGTCCAAACGATGTCTAAACTTGTTGACACTTCTAAAAGACAAGTTGCAAACAGGCTGAATCCATTCCTGATGTACAAAACCAGTGAATTGGATTCCACTGATCGAGTGAAGCATACAGTGAACCAAACATTTGCCTTCTAAAGAAAGCCGAAGAGGCTAATACTATCTTCGTAGCAAGCTCTTTTCTAGCTTCGCTGTAAGCTCAGCTCTAACTTCGCAGCAAGCTCATTAGCTCCGTTGTGAGCTTATTTCTTACCTTCGCTTGAAGCTTAGCTCCGTTGTGGTCTCATTTTTTAGTTTCGCTTCTGAAGATAACTTAAGTTCTGTAAAAAAGCTCTCTTTTAGCTTCGCAGTAAGCTCAACTTTAGCTTCGCAACAAACTTAATAGCTCCGTTGTGGGCTCATCTTTTACTTCGTGTGAAGCTCTTTATAGCTCTGTTGAGAGCTATCTTCCAGCTCTGCTGTGAGCTTTTTTTTCTAGCTTTATTGCAAGCTCAGTGATAACTTCGAGTCCATCAGGGCTAATTTCCAACCTCTCCGAGTCTCCGTGTTGGATCGATTCGGTCCAGTCAACACAGATTTTTCGGCATTTCTGAGCAGCAAGCGGAAGTCCCATCCTGAAGTATCAACATGTCGTCTACATAAAGACAAACAATGATACATGCATTTCTAACTGTTTTAGTGTAAACACACTTATCACATTCATTGATAATGAATCCATCTTTGATCATGACACTATCAAATTTCTCATGCCATTATTTTGGAGCCTGCTTTAGACCGTATAAGGATTTTACCAATTTACACACTTTGTGTTCATGGCCCTTGACTATAAATCCTTCAGGTTGCTCCATATATATTTCTTCATTTAATTCACCATTTAAGAATGCAGTCTTGACATCCATTTGATGAAAATCTAAGTTATGCAATACTGTAATTGCAATCAACTTCCGAATGGATGTTATTCTTATTACTGGTGAATAAGTATCGAAGTAGTCAAGTCCTTCTTTTTGTCGATAACCCTTGGCTACCAATCTAGCCTTGTACTTATCGATAGATCCATCGGGTTTTAATTTTATTTTGAAAATCCACTTACACCTAATTGTTTTACTGCCAGGAGGCAAGTTTGCCAATTCCCAAGTATGATTACTTAGTATGGATTCTATTTCGCTATTTATAGCTTCTTTCTACATTTGTGCTTCTGGGGTTGACATAGCCTCTTTAAATGTTTGAGGCTAGCTTTCAATATCGTATGCTATGAAATCTGGACCAAAAGATTTTGAGATTCTAGATCTCTACTTCTTCTTGGTTCAATTTCGCATTAACAATCGGTTCCTCGGGGCTTTCGTCTCTGAACGCCATCTCATGTGTTCTTTTCCTAGAAGTCTTATCTGCTTCCCGTTTGTATGAAAATATGTCTTCAAAGAACATAGCATCTCTAGATTCGATAATTATGTTTACATGAATATCTGGTATCTCTGATTTATGAAATAGAAATCTGTAGGCACTACTATTCAAGGCATAGCCTATGAATATGCAGTCCATAGTTTTTGCTCCCAATTTAGTCTTTTTAGGTAATGGTGCTAGCACCTTTGTAAGGCACCCCCACATTTTGAGGTAATGGTAGGAAGTGTCCTTCCATGCCATAACTCAAATGGTATAAGACCAAGTTTCTTATGGGGTACTCTGTTTAGAATATAATTTGCAGTTAACAGAGCTTCCCCCCACAAGTTCTGCGGAGCTCCAGAACTTACGAGCATGAAATTGACCATCTCCTTCAAAGTTCTGTTCTTCCGTTCAACAATTCTATTTTACTGAGGAGTATATGGTGCTGTTGTTTGATGGATTATACCAAATTTAGCACAAAAGTCACTAAAAATCATTTGATTTATATTCTCTGTCTCTATCAGATTTTAGAACCTTGATATTCTTGTTGAGTTGATTCTCAACTTCGGCTTTATATGTTATAAACATATTCATTGCCTCATCCTTACTGTTTAAAAGATACACATAACAGTTTCTTGTACAGTCATCAATAAAAATAATAAAATACTTTTTACTGCCTCTAGTTGGCATGAACTTCATGTCACACAGATCGCTATGAATTAACCCTAAAGGTTTTGTATTTTGATCAATTGAGTGAAATGATTTTTCGCCGACTTGGCCTCAACACAAATCTCACATTTGCGAATTTCTTCCAAATTGAGTTTAGGAATATATCCTAGATTAGACAAGTTCTTTAAAGACTTATAATTTACATGCCCTAATCTAGCATGCCATAAAGTAGGAGACTCAAGCAAATAAACAGAAGATTTTTCTTTATTTATAAGCTTCGGGTACAAATACACAGACTTTTTGTCTACCACTGCAACATTGTCTTTAAAAAGACCATCAACAAGATTCTTGTTCTGTTTGAGACGGCTGCGACATTCGTTCGCCTTATGCCCCTCTTTGTTGCAGATGTAGCAAGTTCCCTTGAAGCGCATGTTCTTGCCTTCTTGGACCTTGCCTTTGTACCCCTGGGAAGTCTTCTTCCGCTTTAATCCTTTGGAAGTAGATGCTTTCCCCTTTGAGTCTTCGATCGCATTGCTTTTGCTTTATAGGAGTTCTTACTGCTCCTTTTCTTGGACTTTTGGTTGTTCTCCTCGATTCGAAGCCTCACAATGAGATCTTCCAACTTCAGCTCATTTCGCTTGTGCTTCAGGTAGTTCTTGAAATCTCTCCACGCAGGTGGGAGTTTCTCCACGATAGTAGCAACCTGAAAGGCTTCGGGTAGAATCATACCTTCGGCTTTTATCTCGTGCAAGATAAGTTGAACTCTTACACCTGACTGATTACAGTCTTATTGTCCACCATTTTGTACTCTAGAAATCGTCCTATGACGAACTTCTTGGTACCAGCATCCTCAGTCTTGTACTTCTTGTCAAGACTGGCCTATAACTTTTTTACCGTTGTGATAGGACTGTAGACATTATAAAGAGAGTTATCCAGTCCATTTAAAACATAATTTCGGCAAAGGAAGTCACCTTGAGTCCATGCATCGACTGCAAGTACTGAGTCCCGATCAGTTCTGGGTTCTGGTGGATCTTCTTGCAGGAATTTGGCCAGATGAAGAGTGGTTAAGTAGAAGAGCATCTTCTGTTGTCACCTCTTGAATTCTGTGCCGTCAAATTTTTTTACTTTTTCGACTTCGGGTTAGGAAGTGGAGTAGGCATCAAAGCTTGTAGTTACATGTTTGGTGCCTTGCTAGAGCTATCTTGATTAGTCTCAGATATTTTCTTCAAGTTCAAGCAGAACAGAAGTAAGAAACTTCAATATTTAATTGTCTTAAGATTGTTGGTTTCTGGGATCAATCTGATAACTAATCAATATCACTGAAATATCAACAATCTAATTGGCCAGGTCGGTAAATATCAGGTGGGAAGTTTTCCGTTTAATAGAACGTTCTTTAATTTAAGAACCACCTTTCAATTTTCTTCCTTGGTTAAACACCAATAGACTGGTACAAATCAGTCTCAATATACTGAATATCAGTATATCCTCTGTATAAAGAAATTAATTCACTTATACAGTACTTGGAGTGAGGTATGCTTAAAGCGAATCTCCTTAAGACAATTACGTCCCCCGCACCGGTGCTAACGGGTTACTGGACGCTGGTCTCCCAAGATACAACACTCCTTCACAGTATTTGGATAGCACCATCAAATTACCGCACGGTCGAACCGTAGTTAACCAATACCTTCACAGGATTATTGAAGTAGCGGGACAAAGACAAATTTTGGGAAAATATTTACCTTTACTTTGTTGGAGCACCCACTGTAGTGGAAGAAAAAAGGTTGAAGAATATTCTTCTTCGAAAGTCCCAGATTCAGACAACAATTCTATTAAAGAATCTATTGAATTTTCTGAGCCCTCTTTCAGAACGAATTTTTGCAGAATCTCTTTTGAAAATCGCTTCAAAAACTGAATTTCCCACTTCCCGTTGGAAGTTATTTCAAGACAGAACTTCACTTCCCAGTTCAAAAAACAGAGAGAGCCTCAGTTCAGAACGCAGAGAGAGAGAGTTTTCGTTGTTGGTGTGTCTTCAATTGAGAATACGGAGCGCTATTTATAGCACTCCGGGAGGGGCAATCTGGTCCGAACCCAACGAACAGTTGCAATGGTTCGGTCTGAACTGTTGCGACCATTTACAGACAACCGTTGGCGGGGCGGTTCGGATCCGGATAGCGGAGCGGGTCCGTGGCGTGGCGGTTCGGATCCGGATAGCGGAGCGGGTATGCTTCGCGTAACCCATACCCGTGAGACCCAGTTCAAAAAGAACCAGGCCGGGTAGGGAACCCGCACCCAGACCCGGACCCGGACTCGTGCCCGAGCCCGGCCCGGCTGCCGCCGCCGCTAGCGGCGGCACGCGCGTGCGCATGTGCGGGCATGGTTCCCTCCCAAGCACGCGCGAAAACTCCAATTACCCAAAGGGCAGGCCCTTTATTCTCAATTTTCTCTATTTAAATACTACGAACTTTCATCCCATGGCTAATGTGGGACTAAATGCCTTTACTATTTTTAGTCCCATTTTGGCTTTGAATTAGGCAATCTTTAGACTTGAATATCTCATTCATTCGAAGTCGGAATTGAACATGTGAATATACCACGTTCATCCCCAATGGAAGGAGATCCGCCGTAATTCAATTCAAAGATTCACATATATATTCTTCATATTCCAACATATCACAATTATTTGCTTTCTTCCTTTAAGTGTATAATAAATCCTATACTCCTCAAGAGTTGAAAAGAATCAAATGATAATTTGACAAAGTAAACAAACCTGAAAATCATTTGTACTCTTCATTCTGTCAGTACCAAAGAGTAACAACCTGTCCATCTACTTGCCCAAAAAAGCATGCCTTCACACATTCATATCTATGTAGTATTTCCATCACCTCCTCATAATAGTTCCATGCTAAAGGCTGATGACAGCATATGATAACCTCTGATGCTTCTTCTGTGTCGAGTCCTTGAGGGTGTCATCGAGCCATTCCAATTGCTTCTCCCCGAAAGCCCCATTAAACATTTTGGGTGGTCCTGAGGCCAACTAACTGCGCTAATATCATGGGAATCTAAGCCCATTGGGGGATGGGATCTATATTGTCGAATATTACCCACACACATGACGCATAGTTCTGATACCACTTGAAGGACTTGGGTCATCATCCCAAAAGACTAACCTTTTAAGTGGAGTTACCCAAATCCTTATATACCCAAGACCATCCCCACGTCTAGCCGATGTGGGACTATTTATTCGACCCAAATCCTAACAAAACACCTCGGAATGAGTATCCATTGGGGGACATCGGCATATTGGGCATCAGATATAATCCCTAAAGAGAGGAGGGGCTTCTTGCCATGGATATACTTGGCCTATCCATCATCTGCAGAAGCCGCCGTCCTAAATATCAAGTAAAAGAAAGACATTAATCAGAAAGCTATAACAAAAAGAGCTTTGGCTACTGTGATCTTACAATTATAAAAATAGTCGGTTCCAATCTCTGGCACACCAAAAGTTTCTAATCTTATCCAAATTTACAGAAAATCATTTAAAGAAAAGTAGAAAATCAGTGATAAAGTTACGCAAAACAACAACAACTATGAGATGCGAGCTGATGATAGAAACAGAGTAAAACTTTTAATGTTGGTGATATTGTTATACAATTGCATGCTTGCGGTGCTGATTCATTTCGAATGTTGATGAAATTCAATAATAATATTTATGTTGGCATTAGTTCTACTTTCAATGTTGAATAATAAGTGGATTACAAGGGTCTTGATGTTATCCCACTTGTTGATTAGCCTTCCCATGAGCCTATTTTCGAGAGTTCATTTCTTCCACAACTATCAGATATTTTACCCAATACGGCATGTCAAGTTGATTATTTTTGGAAGATAAAATTATCACCACCCAAGTAGATGGGATTCGAAAAAAATCTGATTTGTTGAACAAGAAAAGTACCAAATGACGATACATGGTTAGATCGAAGTGAATTGCAACAAATTAATCTAGATATTTTAAAACAGTATAAGAGCACTTTCACTTCTAACTTGATGGAGTCGAGTTCTCTCCAACACGAGAAGAATGATGCGGATATCAAACCACATGCATGGCAAGTGTATCATGTTGGGAGGTAAGGACTTTACGATGTTGATGAAAAAGATCAAATCAGATCAAAGAAGGTAATAAGATCGCAGATCTATTAAACAACACACACACAAGAAGACACCAGAAATTACATGGAAAACTCAAAACGGGAAAAATCACGGAGTCGCTCAGAAATCCATGATTATTGAGTGATTACAAGAGAGAGAAAGAAAACCTCACAGCCTCTCTATACAATAGTACTCGATCTTCATACACCTTTCCCTAATGACGGTGTATCTCCTTTTACAGAGATAATTTGGGTTACAAGTTGTGAAATCACTGAACAGCCCTTGACATGTTCCCCAAGTTTTACTAATAAAGAAGCTTCCAAACTGAACCGCTTCTAGCATGCACCCGCATCGGGATACATTCCTCCGACCAGGCATCCTCCTCGGAGTGCCTCCCTCTGACCTGATGCTACTGAGTGAACTCAGAGGCTCCACCATCTTTGGGGACTATAATCCTGAGGATTAGCGGCTCCAGAATCAGCTTCACTCGGGCTTTGTAATCAGCTGAAACTTCGAATTCGTCCAACCGCTTTCACCCTGACTCTAGCTCGGAGTGCTCCTATCTCGCTCTGAGATCCCGACTCTTGTAGCGATGATTTTCCAAAGAAATAATTGGGCTCTACTCCTTAATAATCTCCCACTTAGAGACTGATTATTGTCATAGAAGCATCACCCCCCCCTCTTATTCTCCTCTCGTTCCCAACTAATAGTGACTCCGAGTGACTCAAACTCGGATTATCAAGTTTGAAGATTTGTAGAAGCTTAACAACTTTTCAGCTTCTCCGTCGTGACTATCTTGATCAACATGTCTGCTAGATACTGACTCGTGTGCATCTTCAGCAATGAGAACACATCATCTTTCAACATCTTACAGATCAAGTGGTACCACACATCAATGTGCTTGATTTTGTCATGATAGATGAATTATTTGCAAGGTCAATCGCGCTCTATCACTGTGCAGTGACAGAGTCTCCTGCTCCTTCTCGAGTTCCTTTAAAAAATCCTTCAGCCATATCAACTCCTTACAAGCTTCTGTCACTGCAACATACTCGGCCTCTATAGTTGATAAGGCGACTATCTTCTACAGTCTTGACACCCAGTTTACAGCTCCACCTCACAGCTCCACTTCCTAAAGTGAAGACATAACCCATGCTACTCCTCTGACTGTCTGCATCACCCCATAATCGGAGTCAACATATCCCAGCAGCTGAACGTTCGTGCCTACATAGCACAATGCCATATCTAAACTACCATTCAGATATCTCAGGATCCACTTCACGGTTCTCCAGTGCTCCTTCCTTGGGTTGCTTATGTACCTGCTAGCAACTCCCACTGCTTGAGCAATTTCTGATCTCATGCAGATCATAGTATACATCAGGCTGCCCACAGCTGATGCATATAGCACCTTCGACATAAGAGCCTTCTTATCTTTTGTCTTTGGAGTCTGTACCTCTGAGAGCTTGAAGTGACCTCCGAGTGGAACGTTCACAAGTTTAACATCTACTATGTTAAACCTCTTCAGCACATTCTTCACGTACTCGGTCTGTGATACTTTCAACAGCCTCATTTCTCTCTCTGCTGATTCTCATTTCAAGAATTTTCTTCACAGGATCTAAGCCTTTCATTGAGAATTCTTCTGCCAGCCTGACCTTGAGATTTACAATCTTCTTCATGCTGGACCCAGCAATAAGCATATCATCTACGCACACCAGTAGCATGGTGTAGAAATTCTCGAACCACTTGGAATAGTAGCAGTGATCAACCTCTAACCTTGTGAAACCGCTGCTTACCATAAATCTATCAAACTTCAGATACCACTGCCTCGAAGACTGTTTCAAGTCATAAAAGACTCTTCTTTAGCTTGTAAACTAACTGCTCCTTCTTGGGCATCATATAACCCTATGGCTACAACATATAAATATTCTCCAAGTCTCCATGGAGGAACGCGGTCTTAACATCCAGCTGTTTCAGATGTAAATCCTCCGCTGCCCCAATATTAAGCACAAATCTAATGGTACTATGTTTCACAATAGGAGTGAAAATCCCATTGAAATCAATACCTTCTCGTTGTTGAACCCCTCCACAACTAACCTTGCCTTGTACCTCCTGGTGCTATTATTCTCCTCCTACAGCCTGTAGACCCACTTGTTATGCAGGGCACACTTACTCTCTGGCAGTTCAATCAAATCCCACATTTTATTCTCTATAAGAGACGCTATCTCATCATCTATAGCAAGCTCCCACTTAGCCTTAACTTCTACCTGTAAAGCCTTCTCATAACACTCGGACTCACCACTATCAGTAAATAACAAATAGTGTAAGACAGAAGAGTATATGTCTGGAGCCTCCGTCTGCCTGGTTGAGCACCTCAGCTCAGTTTAGGAGGTCAGAGGCGCTACTCGGATTTCATATTCCCCTCAGGAATGTTCCGAGCTTTGTCCATGGGAGCATCTTCAAGCTCGACGAACTCTGAGTCCACAACACTCTGCTACTTGGGAGGCTTCTGAGATTTTATTTTGAGATCATTCTCCGAAGTGCTCTTCTCTGTCTGCAAGTCCTTGTACGTCTTCTGTTCATTGAAAATCACATCTTTGTGTATAAGGATCTTGCGGTTCTTAGGATCCCAGAATCGATAGTCGTACTTATCATTTCATATCCAATGAAGATGCATGTCTTAAACTTTGGATCCAACTTGCTCATGAGACTTAGCTTAATATGGACATAAGAGATACAATCAAATGTACACTGGTGATTCAGGTTTACCTCTTTGCCTATCCATGTCTCCTCGGGAATCTCACAGTTCAGAGGCACCGAGGGTCTCTGTTGATCAATATACCATCTTATTAATTGTACCTACCCAGTACTGCCTGGGCAGATCAGCGTGTATCTGCATGCTCCAGACACGGTCCAAATAGTCTTGTTCATGGGCTCTGCCACTCCGTTTTCATAAGGGTTTCCGGGAACCGTCTCCTTCTTGGATTTCTCAACTTGCGCAGAACTCTTTGAATTTTCCATTGCTATATTCGCCCCTGATTAGTATCTATATTTGCATATTTTGTACTACATCTTCACATTTATTCTATATAAAATTCTATTAATAATAGCTTTATTGTATGTTTCTATATTCATGGCATGAAATGAAGAAGAAGCCGAAAAATCCTATTTATTTGGTGATTTTAGAAGCTTAGATATAGTCATTGACTTTGGAAGCACTATCTGCCAATTCTGGGAGCAGATTTCAACGAACCGATAGGCTGTATATAAAGTAGTGTGCAACAGAGAGCTGCACACTTCGGCGCTGTGCGCGCGGCCACCGTATCATCGCCTTTCCACCGCAAATTCTGCGGGAAACACTGTAATACGGTGGAGCCAAGCATCAGTTTTTCGACACATGGCCCTGTCTTGTCTCTAAAAGGCTCCTTTTGGCTATAAAAACCCCCAGCGTTAAGCAGAACAGAGAGAAGGAAGATTTTTTTGGGTAGTTTCTTCTCTTTAGCGTAGGTTAGTTGTTGTTCTTCTTTTTGTTTTGTATTTTTAATTTCTTTTAGATCTTATAAAAGTAAAGAGAGTGATTCTTAGGATGAAAGTTAGAATTCTTGTAATAGAGGGTGACGCTTTATGAAACGTTCTCTCTTATCTCTACTTTTATTCTTCTCTCTAACCTTTTACATATTTAGCTAATTTTCTCTCATGGCATCTAACTACTAACCACTAACTTGCTAACTCCTAACTTAATAATCTATATGAATCTAATGACCTATACTTGGCCTTGCTCTTGCAAGAGCCATTAATGGCTCATGATAATGGATTCTAACACTCTAACATCTAACTCTCTAACAAGTTATCATTACTTTATTTCATGCTTGCTCTAGTGTAAATGGTTTAAGTGTAATTTGCACTTGTTTATTTGAGTTTTGATGTGATGAGTGATTTTATGGGTCATATTTTGTAAAGCTCTTGAACTAAGGACTAGTGATGACCAAGGATACATGTGAGGCAACTATTACTAAGAGGTTAGCATATTGTTGGAGCTATTAGTAGTTAGTAGCCATGAGTTTTCTTCCATTTTACTTTGTTTTAAAAATAATTTTAAAAATCAAAAATACCTCCTCTTTAATGTTTATATCTTTATTTTCACCATACTCTTCCCTTTTCATTCTCTGTTTCCTTTTCTTTTCATTCTTTGAAACATAGAAGAGCCATTAACATATACATGAACATATCGTTAATGCTTCTATTGCCTCCCGTCCTTATAGATTCGACCCGTTTAGCCTTTATGCTTGTGATGCCCCGGTCCCGCGGGTACGGAGATGTCACTGCAACGTATATATGCAGGTCGGAAATACCTTCATGCATATACGTTAAGTATCAGTACAGGAAAGAATCAGAGGCGGAAGTACAGTGGTAATATACATTCCAACAGAAAAGTACAAGTACATGGTTATCACAGAGAGATACAATATTACAGGAATATTACATCACCAGAAAATACCAAAGTACAATACATGAAGAGATATACATAATAAAAGCTGAGAGGTGCTCACAATACAGCAAGAGGGGTCTTGGGAGCCAATCAGAAGAAGAACTGGGAGGAAGGGCTATGGCGACGTCCAAGCTTCTGCTGCGCTCTGACCACCACGGAAGGATCCGCTGTGCACTCTGATCAGCTACAGTAAGGTCACCAAGGTCCAGACTATAAGATCTGGACATGAGAATTTAGGGTTATCAGATGCAACCCGTGAGTACATACGATAAAGCTAAGTGGCGTGCATATCAGGCATAAGTGTATAGGAAAGATGTATCGTGAATATAAGCATAAATGAACATGAAATGAGACAGTAAGTAAAGTAACTATAGGAAAATCAGTTATACAAGCCCACATTACCGATCCATGAGATTAGTACGTCGAAGGAATAATCCAAACAAGGAAACTCGCATATTTATACTCTATACTTCACGTCACTGTAATCTGAGTTATATAACCTGACTTTGCCTTCACAATATAATAATGAAACAGTATGGAAACAATTAAATAATCCCACAAGATAGCACAGGTATATGTGGTGAGCAGTATATGTAATACCCCGCTTCCGGAATACGTACTTAGTTGCGTATTCAGTTTTTCGATCGTATCTTTCGATTTACTTTCTGTATTTGACCGATTTTAATTTTAAATATCATTTCCAATATTATATATTTTCTATGATTTTCTGAAATTTTCTTGGATTAAGAGGAATTTCTTCAAAACCGGTGTCGGCCAGTGCCGCTGACCGATTCCCGGATTTTTAATTTACAAACAGATTGGAATTTCTAGAAGAGCCTTTAGACATTATCTCTTAGAATTACTTTTCTTACCTAATACTTTTTCTGAGGATTTTATGAATTTATGAAAATTCCACCGGAGTCGGTATCGGCCAGTATCGCTGATTGATTCCGGGATTTTAGTTTTAAAACTATAAAGTATTCTTAAAACGGATTTCAACGTGAGTCTTATAATATTATTCTTGATTTTCGGTAAATTTTGCGAGTCGTTCCGAGATACTTGATTTCGGGACGATTCCGGTATTTTCCCGAAAGTTTTCCGCATCCGCAACCGAATCCCGGGAATCCGCCACTATTATTATTTTCACTTTTACTTCCAAGAAAATATCTTCCATTTTCCATTTTCTTTTCCTTTTCCCATTTTCTTTCTTTCCTTTAGCTTCCACCAGAAGCTTCCTTTTACTTCCACCCTAAGTTTCTCCAAGCTTCTCCAACAAGCTTCTCCAAAGCTTCTCCAACACTCCACAAAATATCTCCACCTCACCCATCTCCATGGCAGGCCATGATTGGTCAAGAGAAAACACCTCACCCCCTTCCACTTTGCAAATAACCCCCTCTCTTTATTTATTTGCATCACCTTCACACATCCAAAACCTATAAATACCTTTCCTTCTCCATTTCATTTCATTTCTCTCTTCACCACTTCACAAAGCCAAAACCTCCACCAACTCCTCTTCATCTCCACCACCACAACCACCACTACAACTTCTCCAACCCTTTACCATCATCTTCTTCCTCCTCCATCTCCATGTAAACCCCACAACTCCAACAAACTCCACAAAGCTTCCACCTTCTCCTTTACCTTCTCCAAATTACCACCACCATCAAAACCTCTTCACTTTCTCTCTCTACATATTCGTATCATATTTTATGGCGCGTCCCGAGTTTCATGGATTTCGGATCTTTCGGCATTTCTGGTGATTTAGGCGAGTGTTCTCGCTGTCCTCTTATCTTACTATTTTATTGATTATGCGAGTGTTCTCGCTATCCTCTTACTTTCCTATTTCATTGATGCTTTCTTCTTGACTTTCCTATTTCGGTGAGTGTTCTCACTATCTTCTTGACTTACTATTTCATTGATTATGCGAGTGATCTCGCTTTCCTCTTGATTTCCTATTTCATTGGTTATGCGAATATTCTCGCTTTCTTCTTGGCTTTTCCATTTCATCTGATCAACTAGTACTTATACTGTTTAGAACTAATACCTTCTTTGATTATGTTTAGATATTATTCCATCTCTTGTCATGTTTGGTTGCTTGCTAAATATCATCATCCTGTCATGCTATCACTTGACACCCAGCATGATAACTTGACTTTGTGATTATCACGTTTACGGGAACCTTGCCTTGTTATCCTGTACTCTGTACAGTGACCTGTTACGCTTGTTATGTGTTCCTGTTATGACCATTTATTCCCGTAATCTGATAATTCTTAAAAAGGACAACTTGTATGGGGAATGGGAGGAAGTGATGGATGCCGGAATGATACCTTGCTTATAGTGATGGAATAAAATATTGGCGGTACGTGTTAGTGGGACTTAGGGCCCACAGGAGATTCGTGTTAGGGGGACTTAGGGCCCTCAAGCTGGTCCCAGGTGTATGGAACTACTATAAGAAGTGTTATCAGTTCTCCATCTGCTTCCGTTAACAACCCTCGGCTAGCTTATATATGGATGTATGTGTGCTGAGGTATACACCAGGACACATACCTAGATATATGGGTCAGACGAGTAATAATAATAAACGACGCTTGTTGTGATTCCTGTTATGACACATGTTATGCTTATGATGATTCCTGTTATGCTCGTTATGTATTCCTGTTATGTACTCCTGACATGCCTGTTATGATTCCTGTTATGACTCCAGTTATGGACTCCTGTTATTCCTGTTATGCCTGTTATGTGTTCTGGTTATGACTACTTTGTAACTCAGGTTGTATGTGCTTGGATTACGATGATATGAGATAAAGGTATATAGATGAGGGTTTCCTTATTTGGATTATTCCTTCGATGTACTAGTCTCATGGAGCCGTGACCTAAGCTTATACAATCTGTTTTGCTTGTACTGGATTTTCTATCGGATTTCCTGTTTTATGATTATTATGCTATACCTGTTCATACCTGCTCTAACCTACCTGCCTCCTGAGTACTTCCTACTTGGTATCATTGGTTTTATACACACTTGTGCTCATCCTGCTTCGCCACTTGGCATTGGCACTACTCGCCTGGGGAGTGTCACTGACTCCCCTGGACCTCACGTCCAGGTTTTGGAGCTTGGAGCGTGTGGATTCTCCCTGTTACTGATCAGAGTGGCGCAGCGGTAGCGTGGATCTCCAGCAGACCGTTCAGAGCTCTATCCTTCCAGGCCCCCTTGTTCGCCTCTCGAGTTTTCCTTTTTATAAACTCGTGAGTGCCTTTATACTGTTCATACTTGTGTATTTCCTTGTATTCCCGCAATTGCGCATATCAGTGATGTGATATTCATGTAATATTGGATCACCTCTGGTGATAACTTTGTAATTGTACTCATGTGTTGGAATGTATAATGCACCATTTGCTTCCGTACTCTGATTCTTTCTTGTACTGATGCTTAGCGTATATATGTGAAGGTACTTCTGACCTGTGTATATACGTCGCAGTGACGTCCCCGTATCCGTGGGATCGGGGCGTTACAGGATGGTATCAGAGCCTAGGCTCTAACTTCCTCAGTACAACCAGTCGGCAAATTAATGGTAAAGAAATTTGCAACTGGAATGCTTGAGTCTTGATTATACATTCCAACGACAAGTGCAGAGTTATCTATTCTATCTTGACCATCCTTCCTTTGATTCCTAATCCCTCCTATCCTTTCCCCTGTTTTGTTTTATGAAGCCTTTGATTCCACCATTGTCCTCCTTGTGTTCGATTTACCCCTTAACGAAATTGCGAGGACGCAATTTTTGTAAGGTGGGTGGATTGTAATACCCCGCTTCCGGAATACGTACTTAGTTGCGTATTCAGTTTTTCGATCGTATCTTTCGATTACTTTCTGTATTTGACCGATTTTAATTTTAAATATCATTTTCCAATATTATATATTTTCTATGATTTTCTGAAATTTTCTTGGATTAAGAGGAATTTCTTCAAAACCGGTGTCGGCCAGTGCCGCTGACCGATTCCCGGATTTTTAATTTACAAACAGATTAGAATTTCTAGAAGAGCCTTTAGACATTATCTCTTAGAATTACTTTCTTACCTAAATACTTTTTCTGAGGATTTTATGAATTTATGAAAATTCCACCGGAGTCGGTATCGGCCAGTATCGCTGATTGATTCCGAGATTTTTAGTTTTAAAACTATAAAGTATTTCTTAAAACGGATTTCACCGTGAGTCTTAGAATATTATTCTTGATTTTCGGTAAATTTTGCGAGTCGTTCCGAGATACTTGATTTCGGGACGATTCCGGTATTTTCCCGAAAGTTTTCCGCATCCGCAACCGAATCCCGGGAATCCGCCACTATTATTATTTTCACTTTTACTTCCAAGAAAATATCTTCCATTTTCCATTTTCTTTTCCTTTTCCCATTTTCTTTCTTTCCTTTAGCTTCCACCAGAAGCTTCCTTTTACTTCCACCCTAAGTTTCTCCAAGCTTCTCCAACAAGCTTCTCCAAAGCTTCTCCAACACTCCACCAAAATATCTCCACCTCACCCATCTCCATGGCAGGTCATGATTGGTCAAGAGAAAACACCTCACCCCCTTCCACTTTGCAAATAACCCCCTCTCTTTTATTTATTTGCATCACCTTCACACATCCAAAACCTATAAATACCTTTCCTTCTCCATTTCATTTCATTTCTCTCTTCACCACTTCACCAAAGCCAAAACCTCCACCAACTCCTCTTCATCTCCACCACCACAACCACCACTACAACTTCTCCAACCCTTTACCATCATCTTCTTCCTCCTCCATCTCCATGTAAACCACCACAACTCCAACAACTCCACCAAAGCTTCCACCTTCTCCTTTACCTTCTCCAAATTACCACCACCATCAAAACCTCTTCACTTTCTCTCTCTACATATTCGTATCATATTTTATGGCGCGTCCCGAGTTTCATGGATTTCGGATCTTTCGGCATTTCTGGTGATTTAGGCGAGTGTTCTCGCTGTCCTCTTATCTTACTATTTTATTGATTATGCGAGTGTTCTCGCTATCCTCTTACTTTCTATTTCATTGATGCTTTCTTCTTGACTTTCCTATTTCGGTGAGTGTTCTCACTATCTTCTTGACTTTACTATTTCATTGATTATGCGAGTGATCTCGCTTTCCTCTTGATTCCTATTTCATTGGTTATGCGAATATTCTCGCTTTCTTCTTGGCTTTTCCATTTCATCTGATCAACTAGTACTTATACTGTTTAGAACTAATACCTTCTTTGATTATGTTTAGATATTATTCCATCTCTTGTCATGTTTGGTTGCTTGCTAAATATCATCATCCTGTCATGCTATCACTTGACACCCAGCATGATAACTTGACTTTGTGATTATCACGTTTACGGGAACCTTGCCTTGTTATCTTGTACTCTGTACAGTGACCTGTTACGCTTGTTATGTGTTCCTGTTATGACCATTTATTCCCGTAATCTGATAATTCTTAAAAAGGACAACTTGTATGGGGAATGGGAGGAAGTGATGGATGCCGGAATGATACCTTGCTTATAGTGATGGAATAAAATATTGGCGGTACGTGTTAGTGGGACTTAGGGCCCACAGGAGATTCGTGTTAGGGGGACTTAGGGCCCTCAAGCTGGTCCCAGGTGTATGGGAACTACTATAAGAAGTGTTATCAGTTCTCCATCTGCTTCCGTTAACAACCCTCGGCTAGCTTATATATGGATGTATGTGTGCTGAGGTATACACCAGGACACATACCTAGATATATGGGTCAGACGAGTAATAATAATAAACGACGCTTGTTGTGATTCCTGTTATGACACATGCTATGCTTATGATGATTCCTGTTATGCTCGTTATGTATTCCTGTTATGTACTCCTGACATGCCTGTTATGATTCCTGTATGACTCCAGTTATGGACTCCTGTTATTCCTGTTATGCCTGTTATGTGTTCTGGTTATGACTACTTTGTAACTCAGGTTGTATGTGCTTGGATTACGATGATATGAGATAAAGGTATATAGATGAGGGTTTCCTTGTTTGGATTATTCCTTCGATGTACTAGTCTCATGGAGCCGTGACCTAAGCTTATACAATCTGTTTTGCTTGTACTGGATTTTCTATCGGATTTCCTGTTTATGATTATTATGCTATACCTGTTCATACCTGCTCTAACCTACCTGCCTCCTGAGTACTTCCTACTTGGTATCATTGGTTTTATACACACTTGTGCTCATCCTGCTTCGCCACTTGGCATTGGCACTACTCGCCTGGGGAGTGTCACTGACTCCCCTGGACCTCACGTCCAGGTTTTGGAGCTTGGAGCGTGTGGATTCTCCCTGTTGCTGATCAGAGTGGCGCAGCGGTAGCGTGGATCTCCAGCAGACCGTTCAGAGCTCTATCCTTCCAGGCCCCCTGTTCGCCTCTCGAGTTTTCCTTTTATAAACTCGTGAGTGCCTTTATACTGTTCATACTTGTGTATTTCCTTGTATTCCCGCAATTGCGCATATCAGTGATGTGATATTCATGTAATATTGGATCACCTCTGGTGATAACTTTGTAATTGTACTCATGTGTTGGAATGTATAATGCACCATTTGCTTCCGTACTCTGATTCTTTCTTGTACTGATGCTTAGTGTATATACCTGAAGGTACTTTGACCTGTGTATATACGTCGCAGTGACGTCCCCGTATCCGTGGGATCGGGGCGTTACAGTATAGATCAAGAGTATAGCTAGTCATATATCAGGAGCATGTTATTATTATGTTATTAAGACTCATCTGATTTGTATACATCGGTATGTGTCCCATTCTACATACCTCAGCACACAGACCGGAGAGTAGGTTATTGAAAACTGATGGAAATCAACGAACCATGCTTAGAATAGATTCCATACATGCCCGGGACAACGGTCAAGGTATCCGATACTGAGCCGGAACGTACCACTAGGTACCGGGACTTATTGTACTCCCGAATAGGAATAGGATGTCACCGCTCCCACAGAAATAGGCCTAGGGGCTTATGGCACAACGGCAGGCAGGGGAGTAGGGGTACCAGTATACCCCACGGAAGCGCCTGGTAGTCTCCAGGTCGAATCCAAGTATATGGCCGGCGATACTATAAGACCATCATAAACATGGAGACTATATCGGTACTCATCAGTTTCCCCATCACGGTATAAGTTGTCTAATTATTATAATTTGTCCAGTGATAATGTCCACAGGTTATTCAAAGTGATCCTATATTCATGATTATCTAATTACGGGGATCAACAGGAGTATAGTGTGAGGAGTCTCCCTTTTTTAGGGGTTCAAGTATACAGGAGTTCAGGAGCACAGAAGTTCAGGAAAACCAAATGTCTGATAATAATATAATAATCATGATAAGTCCCCGTAAAAGTGATAATCATGAATATACAAGAAAATACAGGTGTCCGGTGTAATAGTATCCAGTCAGGTGTCACAATATCGGGTCAATGTACTAGTACCAGGTGATAACATGTCAAGTGAGTAATAGCATGTCAATTATCAAGTATCACATATCAGGTGTCAAGTGATAACATGTCAAGTACCGGTGTCAGATATCAAGTATCGTGGATCAGGTGTCAAGTGTAAACATATTAGTGTTGGTGTCCGGTATCATGTGAGCATCATATTGTTGGCCCAGAGGCCCTTCACTCTAGTTTTGATGATGATTAACTCGTGTAGTTATAGCTTACTAATAATCTTATGATATTTAGTTTCAGATATTTAACCAAGTTATTAGTAGATGATTAGCTTCAACAAAGATGTTTTAGAGCTTTTACATGGTGATTCAAGAGCTCGAGCGTCAAGTTCACATCTAGCACTCGGTTGGAGTCAAGCTCGGGGGATCACGTTTGGATCGAGTCAACTTGGAGACGGAGTTCTACATGAAGGCTTCGGTTTGTTTAGTTAAGATTTTGTTTAGATCTTTTGTAAAGATTAGATAGTGTGATATGCTCAAGTTCACAATACACACACAAGTTTCATGTTTTAGTTTTTCGGTTTAACCGATCTTGGTTTTTAAGTCAAAAACATAGATATAAATTCTTTACATGTATATTGGATTCTATTCATATACAACATGCTTCAAAGTTGTTTCAATGTCATATTTTTGTATTTGCATAAGTTTGGGAGAAAACGATTTTCCATTTAAAAAATCCTAGTTTCGAAAAATATGAATTTTGGTTTAAGGCAACTTTTCAATCTCACAAAAATGGTTCAAATAGTTTGTAATATGTGTCGAATTTTTATCACACATATTGGTATTTCAAAGATATAATAAGAACTAATTTTTGTGGACTTTATGTGTTTTTATGAGATTTAATTAATAATAAAAACTCAAGTTTTCAATCCCTAAAGTGCTTGGACTGGCTGTCTGCCGGTCGACCGGACCGGTCGACCGTAGCAAGGTCGGTCGATCGATCCGGTCGACTGACGTGCCCAGAACATACACGCAGCCAGGGCTGGTGGGCCGATCGACCGGGCGGTCGACGTCCAGAGAGCTCTGCTCTCTGGAAATGGCTCTAGTCGATCGGACCGGTCGACCGGCAGAGAGCTCTGCTCTCTGTATTCAGTCTCGGTCGACCAGGCCGGTCGACCGGAGGCACAACAGTCAGAATTCTGACCACTGGGCCGGTCGACCGAGCGGTCGACCGGAAGGGCAAAATGCCCTTGCCTGCTGCCAACGGGCAGATTTGAAATGGAGCTATAAATACCCCTATTTGAGTTGGTTTTCAACAAGATTTTCAAGAGCTAAATTTCTCACCTTTATAAGTATTTTAATACAAGTTTTCAAAAGAGTTTTTAAGCCAAAATGATTCATCTTTATTTTGTTTTAAAGAGTTGGAAAAATCAAGAAAGGGAAGTCTTTGAGATTGTTTTTGATTTTCATTTCTACATCTATTCTAGAAGTTTTTCCCAAGAGTTTTTCTATGTATTTTGATTTTCAAACTCTTTATTTTCTCACACTTGAGCTTATCTATTTATCCTATCTATTAGGATCTTATTTAGTGAGAAAAGATTTGGTTTGTGGTCTTTGTGATCCTTGTGTTGTAAACCTCATTTCCTTGTTGGTATCCCTCTTGTGTAGAGGTGATTATGAAAGTTGAGTTGAATCCCTCTAAGCATAGAGGTGATTGTGGTTGTGTGACCTTGAGCCTAATCCCTCTAGTGAGAGGTGGATTGTTGTTTGGCTAAGTGCCTATCTCTCATTTGTGATGTTGATATTGTGTTGTTTGTGCCTTACCTCTAGTGAGAGGTTGTATTGGTTGAGAAAGGAGTTGTGTACTCCCGGATTGTATTGAAATCACCTAGAGGGGGGTGAATAGGTGATAATGCTAATCAATGCACAAATTAAAATGTTATGATGCAACGATCACCCGAAACAAGATTAGAAGCCGAATACCCCGTGAAGGGCTCTGAACTCCTTCCTCGTGATTCCTCTAGATAAGAGTTTGAGGTGCGCAATGCAATCTTGTTGTATGAGTATTGATCGATAATATGGCAATGAATATGAAGCAAGTAAATAACGCAATGAATATAAAGCAAGTAAATGAAGCAAGTAAACCAATTGCAAACACTGAGATTTGTTTCGAGGTTCGAGCACCCAGCTCTACGTCCCCGCCTTCACCTAGAAAGATTTCTGATCTACTAGAACTTCCACAAAGGATTATAACCATTAGGGAGTACCCAACTCCTCAATCACACTCCTCTAGTCCAGGGTAGTGGAGCCACAAATACAATAATCACTGGATGATCAAAAGACCACAAACTCTCTCTTGAAAACTTTCTTATAAAACCCTAGAGAATAATATATAAGATTGAAGCTCAGATTTTGTAAATGATATAAAAATAGAAGAGAGATTTTAAGAACCAAAAACTTTCAGAAAACTTTTGAAAATAATAGCCCAAAACTTAAACAAAGCTCTTTCTCAAGAAAACTCAAAACTTTTAATTTTTGAATTTGTTGTGTTTAAACCTCTACCCTAATGATCTCTTTATATAGGATTTAGGAAGAGTGTAAACATAGAAAAGTTTTACCTGAATATAAGAGGAAGAAATTGACCCTCTAATACATCTAACCACGTTTTATTTAAACTTAAACACATTTTGAAAACATGTAAAAATCAGCCTCCAGAAAATTAGCCATTACTGCCAATCTGGCAGATTGGTCAACTTTGAGCACATTTTTCAGGCTGTAAATGTCTGAATTCAGAATTAGGTATATAGTAATAATTTGTAGATTTTTAAGTCTTCGTTTTAATACAACTGAAATTAACTCAATATCATTTTTTATTAAAAAGTTATCAATAAAACACTGACAGGTGTTAAAACAGAAACTGTAAGCTATTTTCAGAACAAGAACAGAGTTCAACCAATATTTGACATCTTTAAATTTGAATCTGAAAATGATTATTGAATAAGAAATTTAGATCTGAAAGTTAACTTTGAAATTCAAGTTAAATCATGTTATTTGAATATAATAATAAAAAGTTTTGATAATAAATGTAAAAAGGTGTCAAGCAGATCAGCAGAACTAAAACTGGTTCAAATCCAAAACCGATATATGTACTTGAAATCCAAAACCGGTTAAAACCAAAAACCAAACGTATTGAATTTATGTGTGTGTATTTGAGCTTCAAACGTATATACTATTCTTTAATAAACTAAAAATATAAAAACTAAGAAATGAAATTCCTGAGCCACAATGAAGTCTCTGAGCCATGCTATACCAAGCTAGAGTCTTCTCTTCTATTGAAAACTTCTTCTTGCGTCATTTGCCTTTTAGCTTGCCTTAAGCATTAAAAACCTTGCAAACCTTGCAATAGCTAAGAAAGAACCATCATGAATAGTACTAACCTGAAACACATTCTAAATAACTTATTAGTACCATATAGCTTCTTTGTGTTTTGTTATCATCAAACTCAAACAAATGGAGAGTGTAACCTTTTGGGCCAACATGTATTTACTCAAATCCTCAGTGGAGGTTCCTATGTGGGAGTCCTCTGTGGATGAGTTAGTGGAAATCTTCTGAGTGAAGGTGGGGACGTAGAGCTGGGTGCTCAAACCTCGAAAACATCTCTTGTGTTAGCGTTTGATCTACTTTCTCTATCTCTCTCTCTTTATATTGTGCCTTGCATTGATTCATATTGTTCATATATTTATATCTGGTATTAATTGTGTGTGTGCCTCACTTGTGTTGAACCAAGAGAGCTTCATATAGCATCTCAACTCTTATTTAGAGAAATTTAGAGGAGATAGTCCAGAACCCTTCACCGGGAATTCGGCTACACTCTTTGTTAGACTAAGTGTGTGATTTGTTTTTAATTCCGCATTATTGTCATAGATTAGTTTTACACCTATTCACCCCCCTCTAGGTGTACTTTCAATTGGTATCAGGGCCTACGCTCCTGATATTAGGTTTTACCACTTAGGAGTGAGATCTTGGTTGCTAATCTAGATTTGCATTTGCACACATATTATTTGCACTCATGGATAACCCTCCCATGTTTGATATCTCTAAAATGATGTATGGAAGGTTAGGATGAGTTGGCATTTAAAAGTCATAGGTTATAAAGTTTACCTTACATTACCAAGGAATCTTACCTTAGTAATAGCAAGCCTATAGAGGCCAATGCACTGGCCCAGAGACACTTAGAAAATCACTTGGCAAAGAATATTTAAACATGATTTCTCATTGTGATTCTGCCTTTACAGTGTGGAATATCTTGACCTCTCTAAAGCTGCAATTGTCAATCCAAGTGGAGAAGAGTCCGACCAACGTTACTTCATAGTCCAAGGGAATGACTCCCTTGAGATATATTCGGATACTCAACTAGATAGTGCTAATTCTTCTTGTGACGATTATATTGATGCCGATGCATTAAATGAAGAACTTTTCATTGTTTGTGAAACATTGTTAGAAAAATATAAGTTTGAAAGAAAAGTTTTGAACTTAATAAAGAAAATGAGGATTTGGTTTCAAAACTTGATGTATCTTTGCAAGAGAAGCTTGAGATTTCAAATGAAAGGGACTCATTAAAATCCCAACTTGAACTTGTTCTAAATGAATAATAAAATTTTGAAAAACAAAAATGATTGTGAAATTGTTTTGAAGAAAAAATGAAGTTATATCTTCAAACTTGATTTTGTTGTAAAAGAAAATGAATCTTTGAAAAATAAAATTTCTTCTATTTCAAAGAGCTAGATTTGGTTTCTAAGAAAAACACTTCTTTGAAAAATGATTTAGATACTCATGTTTGTCATGCTAGTGTAGCTTCATCATCTAGCTTACGTTTGCATACTCTACTTTATCTTTAAGTATTAAAAATGATATTTGTGTTTTGAAGAAAAGTGTTGATTGTTTTGGCTCCACTTTGAGCCAACGTGCCATGAAACACACACGGTTGGGAATTCATGTTTCGCAAGAACATGTTCCTCCTATGCATGCACACAAACCACGGCATACACATGCTTCCCACGTTCATGCACACAACACTATGTATGCTCATGTATACACTTGTACACATTGTGAACGTAAGGGCCACCTTACTAAGTTTTGTTATGATAGAGTAATAATGTAAATTTAGCAAATAAATTTATTTGGTTAGGAAAGGAGCTAACCCCCATGGACCCAATAGAGTTTGGGTACCAAAATTCACTCTTATTTTATTTGATGTAGGTGTGAGATCTCACTTGACGTGAGAGTGATGGTGCCTTGAGGTGGATGCGTTCCGAGCTTAAAGGTGACTATTTGGATGCATCACTTTCAAGGAGAATTTGGTGGGAGGATCACCTTGTGGAGACATAGAGATGTACCCTCCTAATTTTGGTAACGATCTCTAAACTACCATTTAGTTTACATACTTCCATGTTGATTTTAGCATGTTTTGATGTTTCATGATTATTATGTTAAATGTCATGATAATTAGATTAGTGATATACATGATTAGTATTTGAGATACACCAATGGTTTATATAAATTATTATTTTTGTGTTCTCATATTCATTTAGCTATTATGTATATCATAGCTCTAATAACATGTGCATTCACCTAATGATCATGTTGATTTATGTTTTTCATTTTATGCTTCATGTTTTGATTACATGTTTAGATGATAGTTTTCATCAAAACTTGAGTATATACTTATACAACTAGTGAGCCACAAATAGAAATTATTTTAAATAATTTGTGCTTGATTGCTCATTTGTACTCATTAGATGTACTAGTTAGCCTAATTTGATGATTCATGCATTTTGACTTGTATTTCCTATTTTTGTGCATGTTTTTCATGTTTGTGATTAGCTTCATGTATATGTCTATTTTGTCTAAACTAATAATTATACATTGTAACGCCCCGATCCTAAGATACGGAGTCGTTATGGCGACGTATATACGCGTGGATATACCCCACATATATACGTTAAGCCTAAGTTGTAACCCGAACAAGCTATAATCAGAACTATAATAATCAAGGACCACTGCAATAATAACATATAAGACTACACATGATAGCAATGAACACAGGAAGAAAATGGCAGCTGAACAGAAGTCAAGGTGATATATAGGAACAAAGAATAATAACAAGAATAAAATGCAAGTATACCAGAATCAAAGGAAGAGGACTCAAGCTCCTCGCAAAGCGTACCGTCTTATCGAATACCTGCACATTAGAGACAATCGTCCAATAGCTGGACGTGCAAATCCAGGGTCGTCAGAACGCGACCATAATGAGTGTGTGTGTAAAGGGGAAAGAACTCGTGCAGAAGAACCATGTGCATATATAATAGTAAGAACAACTGCAGATAGAAAGACTAAATAACACAATAAATAACTGAACAGTAACACATATGATGAAGACATGAATACAGATAGCAGTCAAATGGCACAACTGTAAATATGAAATCAATGTCAAATAGGTATCCATCACATGTCACTAAACTGGTATCCAAGTCTGGTCATAAGTCTGGTCCTGGTACACAATCATTGGTCCTGGTTACAATCATGTATACAGTCATGTGTCATAAGGCAGGGTAACCATTCAGGGTATAACACAAGGGTTCATTCAATTCATTCAATAACAATCAGTAATGTTCTACGTATCTTTATCACTTTCCCACCGGCTCGTCCACAACATCCGACAGTTCACCCTGGAGCCCGCACATCCAGTAGAACTCATCCGAACTCCGATATGCGGGTATCATTGTTCGAATAGGGAAAGAGAACCAAATAACATGCATCCTAGGGGTTATCATCATACAAGTGCGTGTGGATGCTAATAGGCACTGAGAATGCAATATCACGCTAACACCAGGCGTCACGTACAATAGATAGCCCTACAGATTCAAGAGGTGGCCCCCACAGATTCAAGAGGTGGCCCCCACCATGTGTATGGTGTGGCACTTGCTCCGTGTGGCACTTTGCTCTGAGGGAAACAGGATTCTAGAGGTGGCCCCCGTGGATTCAAGAGGTGGCCCCCACCATGTGTATGGTGTGGCACTTTGCTCCACGTGGCACTTAGTTCCTTTCAAGATCCGCCGGACGCTAGCACGATTGTGGGATACATCCTCGTCAATCCCGACACCAGGCGGCAAACCGCCGGACGCCGTTTTGACTGTGCTATTAACAGGTCAACAGTGCATGGGACATGGATAAGGGGGGTACAGGAGTATTAGATGTCAAGTAACAGTGATACAGTCATATGTCAAGGTCTAGTAAAAGGTGTCTAGTGCACAGTCAGTGAGGTAATGCATTAGTGACAATCATATCTTATGCCATTCCAATTACTGGGATGCTAGGGACGGTAACAATATCAGTACAGTAATAATCAATCAGTAATCGTATACACGGTGAACAATATCAGTAACAGTAACCGTGTATACGATGAACAATAACCTGTATAAGGTGTTACCGTCAACAATCATTTTCCGTAACTTCCAGTAATCTGAATACTAGGTCACTATCACAATAACTCAATCTCTGCCAACTGAATTAATCATAACAAGTCCACATCAATATCAGAATGAATCATCACTCAAGTCATTACCAATAAATGAATAACAAGTCAACACATACTGAATCGTATCAAAGTACGGGAATCATCCTCAAATAACTTATGGACTAGATTATCTACTCTTGGTACTCAACATCATCAATATATCATCTAAACAAATCCCAAATGCCAACAACGTCAATCTCATCTCAATACAGGTCAGGTTCCAATATATAAGAAAATAGATCTGGATAACCTCTAACTCAAGATCAATCTAAGTCACACTCAACTAATTCAGTCATGTCTGATATGTCCTCAAATACTCCACTAATAAAGTTAGGTCTAATTACTGGACATCATTCAATGCAATAACATAAATCCAGATCAATCTGAAGTCATTACAGCCAACTCATAATCTCAATAGTTCGTAATCATCTAGTTCCATTATACATCTAGCAATCAGATATAATAATTATTGTTCCAACATACCTCAACAATATCTAGTACTAAT
>JAVJIF010021708.1:0-81401 GCA_038442645.1 Agave tequilana
CTGCGAAGTTAGGAATAGCAGGTAGCGTCAATCTTCTGATCTATTTTGATTCTTTCTAAATATTTGAAGGATCTCCCCTGATCTTCTTACTTGTTTTAGGAGAGTCAAGAGATTATGGTAAACAACTGCCAAATTTGATCTCAGATTTGATCTGATTAGATGATCTTGAATAGGTTTGATCTCATCTGGAGATTTAATTGGTCAAAAGTTGACCATAACAGACCCGCAGCGGAGCTGTCGCGTCGAGCTCACAGCGGAGCTGGAAAGAGCATCTGGCGAAGTCAGAAGAAAGCTCTTCAGCGGAGCTGGATAAACATCTGTGGCGAAGCTACCGAACATCCTTCTTCGCTGTTGCGTGTGACTTCGAGCGTAGCTAACTCTCTGCGGAGTTAAATGAGCACTTTAGGCGAAGCTGTAAGTTAGCTCACTGATAGAGCTTTGAACGACTTCAAGGCAAAGTTGGGCAATCTTAGCCTCTCAGGCGAGGCTATCCCCTTGGGCTCATGTGATGCTAAGTATTGATCTAACTCAGCATCTTAGACCTGCTTAGATTCTTCAAAGACAATCTGGGCTCACTATCTGCTTCACTAGATCAGTAGAGTCCAAGTTGCTGATTTGTCCCTCGGAGATGGGTACAGAACTGGTCGTCAGCTTGTCTGTCACTTGTTTTGTAAATGTCAACAAGTTTAGACATTGTTCAGGCCAGTCAGGAATCTTTTCTTTTTTAGAGTGTCAACAAGACCCCCTTCAAAGTTTTTGAAAGTCTGCAATGGAATGGTTCAGGCTTCGAAATACTTTGAATTGCTTCGATTGGTGGTATGTGAAGTACGAACGTCGCCATGGTGGTTGAGTTCAGCTTCGCTTTGCTTCCGTATTGGAATAAGTTCATCGAGGAATCGTGTAGATTCGCGACTCCGAGTAGCTTCGCATCTGGATAGCTCCGCGTTCGAGCCTCCCGAAGTAGATTCGCTTCAAATCGGTCTTGGAACGTCATTCCTTTCCCGAGGTCAACTGCCTTTTGGCTAGTTTCGAGAAGGATTGCTCCTTTCCCAAAGTTGAAATAACTTTTCTTGCATTAACGAGGGAGATCATTCCTTCTGCGTGCATTTCGAGGGAGATTATTCCCTTTCTCAAGGCTCAGTAAATGCCTTAAATTCGCTCGCGCTTCTAAGCTTGAAGCAGCAGCGGTGCGATCAGGCCATGAGGCCTATAAAAAAGACACTTGAAGTCCTCTACAGAGAAGCAGTCTGTTCATGACATCTCCTGACTGTTCAGAGAAGGATACTCAGATCTCTGAACTGGTGAGCTTTGGTCATTCAGAGATTTTTACCAACTTTAGGGAGCTTACTTCCCTTAATTTAGCTTTACCAGCTACTTCAGGGATTGATTTCCTTGCTCTTCATTTTGTATCTGATTGATTTGCAGAGAAGGGCTTCAGCCCTATTTTCCAGCTTCCCGGCGAAGCTATCATTTTTGCTTGATCAAAGAAAGATCATTGCATGCTTGCCTGCTAAGTTCGCCACATAGGCAAGGATTGGGACTTAGTCTCTTCAAGGTTGAGCCAGTCTTGCCATATAGGTGGGGTCAAGACTGCGTCCCTCTGGATCAGTCTGGCTAGCCATATAGGCGAGGTTAGGACTTGGCTTATGCTGAGCTAGCCGTCATTACTGTGCAAGCGAGGCTATCTTTTGCTTAATTGAAATCCATCCTTAAATTGCAATTGAATCGGATATAAATTTCTTCGTTCAAGGAACTTGACTTAGCGTATCATGCTTGCATTTTCCTTTGATTTACTGCTAACATGTTTCCAGCTTGTATTGCAGTGAACTGTGCCCGCCAGTCTTTCGATTTGATGAAAGAGACCAGAAAGTTGCCTCTTGCTTTTCCAGTTGAAACTTTAAATCCTAAGCAGGAGGAACAAACTGGGGCAACTGATGGGTGCTCCCAGAAGAGGTTGGCAGTCGCTTATCCGAGATGATCCACTTCGAGGGGGCTGGTAGTCGCTTATCCGAGATGATCCACTTCGGAAAAGCGGATGTCACCTGTAAAGCTTTCCGGTGGCAATCGGTCTTTTGCCAATTTTCATCAAAGAAGATCCAGCTTCTTGATGGCAAAACCTGCCATTATGCGAAGGATTACAGCCTTGTGCAGGAGGAAGGCCTTTCGTGTCCAGTTAGTTTGGCTTGGAAGTAGATAGGACCACTTGTATGCCTTTAGAGCAATGATTCGGTTGTACGAACCACCTTGATGTAGCGCCAATGTATCTTCCCTTTTGAATCAATAAAAGATCTATTTTTCGCTGTTTATCTGCTTTGTTTCTCTCCTTTTTGACTCGAGAACACCTGAAGTGGACCAACTTAGGCAAGTCTTTTCCCTAGGAGGAAATGAGAACTCTTAGCCGAGCTAAGCTTCCTGCAAAGCTGAAGACAGATTTCCAAATAAGTCAGGAGCCAGTTTCTGGCGAAGCTAGCACGGAATTTCCGCGAAGCTAGAAATGTGCTTTTAGCGGAGCTAAGGCATATTTCTCAGTGAAGTTATTCAAGCGTCGCGCTGGACTCACGGCGGAGTTAGCCCTTAGTGGGGCTGAAATAACGCTTCTCAGGAAGGCGCTTCAGGCGCCGTTTCAAATTAATTTGAAATGACTGCCTGCGCTCCTTTCGAGGAGGCGACGACATTTAGGCAATCATCAGTCTATAAAAGCCTGATCGGGCTGAAAGAGAAGACACCACTTCTCTTTAAATTTTTAAAGCACTCTGACTCTTTCTTCTTCTTCCTCCTTCGTTTGAGAATTTAAGAACTTCTTCAGTTCTCCGATGGCTCCAAAAGACGAGCAGGAAAAGAGGTAGTATCCTCTACGACGGAGGGTCCTTCTCCTCCTCCGGCCATCGAACGACCTATCGCGGGTAGGGATCTTTCCCTTTTGTTCAGAGATTTTCATCTCTTCTGAAGCCAATCCTTCGGCTATCTCATAATGAATCTAGAACGATCCATTGTGATCTAGTGATCTCAGGGAGTTCTCAACTGGGGAATTCCTTCTCGTCTGGTTCCAGAATTTTCTTTGGTTTCTTGACTGGAAATCAAAGAACCGAAGGGTCTCTTCTTCAAGCTTCGAGGCGAAGCTATCCCTTAGGCGGTTCACATCCTATTGAATGATAGGATGCGAAGCTGACCTTTAGAACGCAACGGAAAAAGACCTTAATGCCCTTAAAACGAATTTTAGGCAATAGTATCCTTCTGACGAAGTTAGCCCCGGGGCTTTGTCGCGTTCTGTGTTCGAAGTCAAGCTTCCTGAGCGAAGCTAACACTTTGGATATTTTTCTGCATCCTGCCTTCGTGTGGAATGCGGAGTTACGCTGCAACTGCGAAGCTAAGCTTCGGGGCGAAGCTATCATTAGGCCAGCTTCGCTCGGAGAGCGAGGCTATGCCTTAACTTAAATTGCATTCTTGTTTTAGCTCTTGTTTGGCTGATGAACTAATCATAGTTTTTTCTTATTCTTGTAGTGCATTATACTCCTGGTCCTCTGAACAGTCTCTTTGGCACAGTGAGGGGGCTAGATGGCAACGTCAGCCTGCAGTTTTAAGGGCAGGCTTTACTATTCAGCGAGCGAAGCGGTCTGCTCGGGATGCACTTATTCATGCTGGGGATCAACGCACCATGAGGAGCATCTTAACTACTGCTCCCCTTGAAGATTCTGACCGAAGAATCTATCGAAAGCCCGGCTTCATGTTCGGAGATGCAGCACCCGACAACGATCACCAACTGCTAGCCGGAGAAGGGCGGTGGATTTTTAAATTGGATGGTGAGAAGTACTATTTCCCATCTAGCAAGCGACATTTTCCCTTGTCCTTCTTCAATACGTGACGAGGGCTCGAAAAATGCAGTGGCAAATAACTCGAACTACTGACTCCGTTCACGTAAGGAAGTTGATAATTCCGTCTCCCGGTTACACAAGGATAGGCCCTCCTTGCTGCATATTGGGTCTCCACCCCGAGAATGTACTTTCAGATATCCCAGTGGAGAAAAATCTCGCGGTGGGTCAGACCTTTGGAAATCAGTTCTTTAAAGTTTGTGGCAATTATCCAGCCACTGATTTCAGGACCCAGGGTGGATTCACCCTCCCAAGGCATGGTGGAGGGACTTGACTCTATATGTCCTTGCTCATTTTGAGGAGGATTTGGAGAGGCTGGGGCTTTATGAGGCCGTCACGGTGACCTGTTATGGCATTCAGATGAGCGTAGCGAACTTCTACGCCATCTTTGAGTTTTTACTGCCTGGCTACATGGACCTTCTTCACCCCTGTTGGCGAATTGGGTATGGCTCTGCACGAGATGTGAAAAGTCTCTATTCTGCCTTTGGGGTCTCTCCCATATGAAGAATATTTTCCGTGCGAGGCGGAATTGGCACTTCTGGAGAAGCAAGAGCCCGCCTTGTTTGAGACTTAGCGGGAATTGATGTGCCACCTCCATATTTGCTCGAGTATGCATGGGAGCCATAAGGGAGCTTCATGCAGTTTGAAGAGTTGGGAAAATTATTTGTTCCCTGACCTGAAAGGTACTCCTGAAGCAGCTCATTGTGGAGTTGCAGATGAAAACATCTTTCGCCGGATGCAAGAGCACTCTCAAGGGGATTTAATTCTGGAAGAAGATGACGGACCCTATGAGAAAGGCGATATTCTTCGGAGTTTCCACCACCAGGCTCGTCGACTGACGTCCCGGAAGGCACTTCTGGCTGGTTTTCTAACGGTCTGGTTGAAGAGATATGTGGTGCCGTCTTCGTCTGACGAAGTCATTCATCCGACTGTTTTATTGCCTGCCGTTCGTCTAGTCTATAGTCGTTCTCTTAGACTTCTTCCAGCCATAGTGTGCTGTATTGAAAGAGGCCTTCGTGGATTGACGGAGGCTTTCTATAGGCCACCAACAGCGAAGCGGGAAAAGCGGACTATCTTGCCTCGCGACGGGCCAACCCCAGAATAGGTCTGCCATATACTTATTTGATGGCGTGGTTCGCCCTTCACTGCCCTTCCATTATCCAAGCCAGAGAGGAGCCCCCAGAAGGTGTTCGCATGGCGCTTCTCCGTCGATTCGAGGGGTGTTCGCGGTCACGGACTTATGTGGCTGCGGTCCGTAAGCTGCTGTGTCGTCATGACGTCTATAGCCTTTTTTGATGCTTCCCTACATTCGCGATGCGGGCTATGGTGAAGAATTCAAGGATGTGGGAGAAGGGCAGACGTCATTGAGTTGGGGAATCTTCGAGTGGCTGGTTAGCATCCGGCCATCACACTTGTTGTATAGAAGTGGGGACACCTGTTACCTGGAGCCCTATGTTCCGAGTCGGTTTGCCCGCCAGTTTGGGTATGACCAACTATATGCAGGCAATCCAAATAGCAGTCTTGCCTTCTTGGGGAGTCTTATTGATGGAGCTCGTGCCTGGCGGTTATTCATTGTTGGCTGTACTGAGGCGCGACTGTGCATGCCGCTAAGGACTCCGAACCTTCTGACGACCCTGGGATTCTACCAGTGGTATAGAACTTCGAACTCCACACCCACTGGATTTTCTATTAATTCCTTTGGTGTGAAGTTAATCTCTCAGCGGCTGAAGCGGAAGGTCACTGAGAAGAGCGAGGGTAAGAGGGTCCGCGTTCCAGGCCTCAGGGAATTCATTGCCGTTGATGATAGCGAAGCCTCAGATGAAGAAAGTCCTCACTTTGAAGCGGATACAAGTGCTGAGGCTCGGGCAGTTGCTTCTGATGGGGTAGGCACGGCCCCCATGGAACATGTTGATGTGGAAGAAGTGGAGGAAGAAGATCCTGACGTCCACTTCAAGCGAAAGCGGGAAGGTAGATCTCGTAGGAAGAGGGTAGTGAAGAAGCCTCGTCGCTACGCTCCTACAATTATTGCAGAGGGCGAATCATCTGCAGTGCCTCCTCCTACTCCATTAGTCATTAGGTTGTCGGCTCCTAGGCAGACTACTGGTAAAGCTGCTCCGGACCCAGGTAAGACCAGCTCCGTTGTTATAATACAATCTTATGTATTCCAGACAGCTCATTATTTACCTTATGATTCAGGAACTGAGGCGGTGAGAAGCCGAGAGCTGAGGCTGCCGGAGAACAGGGGGAGCATTATGATCCCCTGTTCATTTATAGATAAGGCGATGAAACTGGCTATTTCGCCGTCTCGGAAGAGTCTGGAGGTGATGCGGCTGATGTAGGTCCTTCGGGTGCTGGGACTTCAAAAGGAAGTCCCATAGCTTCTAACTCTTTTGGGTGGACCACGGAGGGTTCGGCAAGTGAAGGTGGACCGGCCATTCGTGTTGATTCTGCCAAAGATTTTCCAATGGAGCCTGCAGGGACTGATGCAGCCGTCAAGACGATTGAGGCGACATCATCTTTTGGTAGTATTTTGACCTTTTGACTCCTGCTATTTATTATGCCTTGCTTGAACAAAGTCTTACTGTAGGTGTTCCGCCTCTGGGTACATCGACTTCAAGAGAGCCAACCAACTTCCTGAAGAAGAAACCAGGGGTGAAGTAAGTATTTTGACCGCGGCGGATGCTGCTGAGTTGGATGCCTTGTATCACGGGTTGCCATCTTATCGGCCTGAACCAGCCAGAGGAAATGAAACTGAGGGAACGGTAGTCAGGAACCAACCTCACTTCCAGCTATATCAGTGAGTGAGATGCCATTGGTTTCGCCAGTGCCGCCTATCTTGCCAGGCGCGGAGCTGAAGGTGATTACCAGTCCTACTTCTCCAACATTGGTGGTCGAGCCAGTTCTTTCGGAAATAGTCACTAGTCTTACCTCGGTTGTGGCTGGTGTACTGGTCTCGATGAGGACTCCTCCGAGATCACCGATGACCCCTCGTATTACTCCAGCCAGTGCTTCTATTATTCCTTCCACAGTAGTATCAATGAAGCCAGTGGAAACTCTGTTTTCAGGGGTTGCTCATTTGCCGGGAATATTGAGGCCGAGAACGAATTCGTGGCTGAGTTAGTCGACAGCTTTTATAAGAGCTTGAAGCGATCCGTTGCTTTGGTCTTGAAGGGCTCGACTACCTCATTCTCTGCTTTAAAGGTGGTCCTCTCCTGAAGCATTGACAGTATCCGGGACTTTGGAGGTGATGATCAGGCTGCCACATTGGAGCTTTTGTGGACAAATTCGAGAGGGATGTGGACGAATGCGCCGTCTTAGTCATTCAGATCTGGAATTTTTAGTTAACGAGCGGCTTGCGCACGTTGTTGCTCAGATGCATGAAGCTCATCTCGCCGCTCAAGAAGCTACTAAGGCAATTTCTTTTGATTTGAAATCCTTAGAGACAAGGAAAGTAGAGCTTCGGGATGCCATAAACGCTTCTAGCAGTGCTCTTCTTGACGCTGAGGATAAAATTGCAAAGGCCAAGGAAATGATCAGGAAGGCTGATCTCCTTTTGTCCAAGGCTGAACCAGTGCGTCTTGAAGAGACTGCTCGGCTTGAGCAGCTTAAGGCCTAGCATGACAAAGTCTTGCGGCAGGAGTTAGCACAGAGGGCAACCTTGGTTGAAATTGAAGCTCGCTTGGCCCAGACGCGGGGAGCTTTAATGAGGCCGAGTTGAGGTCGCAGGCACTTATCAGGGCTGCTGAAGAGAGGAAGACTAGGCTGGCCGCTCTTGAAGAACGGATTAAGTCCTATGAAGCACTGTCATAGCTTGTAATCTGTGCATTCATGTATCCCTCTTTTGGAATCAATAAAAAGTGATTTTATTTTGACTCCCCTGTTGTATTTTCAACTTGTTTTAGCTTTTAAATTCTCGCTTTCAAGTTGTATTGCAGCCATTTGAGAAAATAGTCCTTACTAGACTAAAAAGATGAGACCTGGCTATCTGCCGGTTCAGAGGTCACAATAACGTAACCGATTAAGATGCTAACAAGCTCAAAATTTTGTCATATGATGACAAAGGAATAGTCCTTGCCGGACTGAAAGATGAGACTTGGCTATCTGCCGGTTCAGAGGTCGCAATGACGTAACCGGTTGAGAAGCCACCAAGCTCAAAATTTTGTCAAAGGAATTTGGAAGGAATTGTCAGAGGTATATTGTTAACGTGACAACCCGAAAAGCCCACCAAAGACTGAGTGGGACTCAGAAACTTGCTGGGGAGCTAGAAAATGGATTCCATAGAAGATCATATGTCAGAGGTGTAATGTTAACGTGACAAAAAGAACTTCGTAGGAATTCGGAAAACAATTTGTCAGAGGTGTAATGTTAACTTGACAAAAAGATATGCCAGAGGTATAGTGTTGAACATAGCATGGAAAGATCTCGTTTGCATTGAGAAAAACGAGTAGATCACTGTCATAGGTTTAATGTTAACTTAACAGTGAAAGGGATGGAAAGATCTCGTTTTCATTGAGAAAAATGAGGAGATCACTGTCATAGGTTTAATGTTAACTTAACAGCGAAATGGATGGAAAAATCTCGTTTTCATTGAGAAAATCGAGGAAATCACTGTCATAGGTTTAATATTAATTTAACAGCGAGATGGATGCCAGAGGTGTGGTGTTAAACATAGCATGAAAAGGTCTCATTCTTATTGAGAGAAATGAGGCGATCACTGTCATAGGTTTAATGTTAACTTAACAGCGAAATGGATGCCAGAGGTGTAGTGTTAAACATAGCATGAAAAGGTCTCATTCTTATTGAGAGAAACGAGGAGATCACTGTCCTAGGTTTAATGTTAACTTAACAACGAAATGGATGCCAGAGGTGTAGTAATAGACATAGCATGAAAAGGTCTCGTTCTCACTGAGAGAAACAAGGAGATCACTGTCATAGGTTTAATGTTAACTTAACAGCGAAATGGATTTGCGGTATGAGCAATTTTGGTCAAAATTGTAGTATTAACTTGACCGAGAGATTCATTTACTGCTGGAGGTGTTTGAACATAGCAGTAATTTGAATGGATCTATCATTCTTCATATGTGGTCTTACCATTCTATGGATGAGAATTGGTAAGTGATTTTGGAGAGGGAATCAAATGGGAACAGGTCCCTTAGGATTTTTTGCAAATCCTCAGCTATCAACGGGTTTGATATGCCTTTACCAACTACCGTTTGGGTCGGGCTAGCCATGCTATTCTCCTCAGCATGATGAGTTGTCGAGGACTTATGTTGGGCTTAAAGGCCAACATTTTCCTCTATCCTTAACCGTTGAAGGTGTTGGATCATTTGGTTAGTGCATGTGTAACCTTGATTCTTCTTTGAGACAACCAGTATATGGTCAGCTTCTCACTGGTTCATGGTTGTATGATCTCGTTTGGAGGAAGAGAAGGGCACTCCTTCTGTATATCTTGGATTTGAACCCCTTGATTAGAGGTGTAATGTTAACTTGATCATGAGAAGGATTCTTAATCAAGGATAATACTTCTTTAAGAACTTGTCATTGATCGGCATCATGAGTAAATCACCATCTGAAGTCATAAGGCGATATGCTCCGTTTGAATAGACTGTTTCTATTACAAACGGTCCCTCCCATTTAGGCTGAAATTTGTCATTGATTTTGTGCGTCATGATCATTGGTCGTCTGACGGCTAAAACCAAATCTCCCTTCTGGAAGACTCTTTGTTTGACCTTCTTATTGAAGGCTTTTGAGATCTGAGCTTGATATAACTCAATGTGCTGCTGAGCTTGTAACCGCCTCTCATCTAAGGCTTCGAGCTCTTGAAGACGCAACTAATCATTGTCCTCTGATGTGATCTTAGTCATTAGAGCAACTCGTAATGAATAGCATTATGCACTGGTTCCAACATGACTGTTTCACACCTGTATACCAGGGAAAAAGGCGTATTGTCTGTCGGAGTCCGAACCGTGGTTCGGTAGACCCAAAGACATTCACTAAGCTTCTCATTCCAATCTCGCTTATTCGAGGAGACGAAATTTTTGAGTAACTTGATGATTGTTTTGTTGAATGCTTCCGCCAAATCATTAGCGGTGGGATTATAAGCAGTTGAAGCCACATTCTGAATTCGGTATTTATCGCAGAACTGATAAAACACCTGGCTTGCAAATTGGGACCGTTATCATGGATGATCCGCCTAGGGACACTGAATCGATGGATGACATGGTGTTTGATGAAATTAACCACGTTAGAAGTTTTGACTTCAACCAGTGGTATGGATTCTGCCCACTTTAAAAAATAATCGGTTATCGCAAGGATAAACCGGTGCCCTTTTGTCGAAGAGGGCTGATTGGCCCTACGACATCGATTCCCCATACTTCAAATGGCCATGAAGCAACAGTTGGGTGGAGCAACTCCGGAGGCTGGTGTATGAAGTCCGCATGAATTTGGCATGCTTTACACCTTCGTGCATATTGGATGGCATAGGCTATCATGGTTGGCCAATAATATCCAAGCTTATGCAATCTGTCTTTAAGTTTTGGACCTGGCTGATGAGCTCCGCATATGCCATCGTGTGCTTCTTTAAGCACTTCCTGTGCCTCTGAATTAGAAAGGCAACGAAAGAGGACACCGTCATATGAACGACGGTGAAGTGTCTTCAGAGTTGGATCGTAGTAAAAATGGAGAGACCTTCGTCTGATAGATGCCACTTCTTTAGGATTGTCTGGCAGCAGACCATGTAGAGCATAGTCGATGAAAGGAAATCGCCAATCTCTCGGCTCAAGATCCATCGAGATACTATAAACCTCTCTGGTTCTTAACATCTGTTTAGAGCAGATAAGGTGTCAAGTCGCCACTGTAAGGTGATACTCGGCGTCGACTGGCAAGGCTAGTGTTGTTGCTAATGCAGCAAGAGCATCTGCCTTAGTATTCTCATATTCGCCTTTAACCTGATTGATAATCAGTTTTGAATTGCCGTAAGCTTCAAGGTAGCGTACCCCCATTCTGTGGGCGAGCTGAAGGCCAATAAGCAGAGCATTGTATTCCGCTACATTGTTGGAGCATGATTCCGTCAGAGAGAATGCTCTAGGAAGGACGTGATTTTGCGGGGAGATAAACACAACCCCCACGCCGGCAATGATCCTGCCTTTAGGGCCTATTCGTGAGGCTCCATCGAAGAACATCTGCCATACTTCGTCTTGTGAAGTTATATTAGATTCAAAGACTTCATCTGGAATGTCTTCATGAAATTTGAGTATTCCGGAACTGGATGAGCAGCCAAGAGCTCTGCAAGGGCCTGGCCTTTAACCGCCTTTTGAGGGATAAAGAGCATGTCGTATTGGGACAAAAGAAGCGCCCATTTAGCTAATCTTGGATTCAATGATCCTGGCTTCGTCATGAGAAGACGCAAAGGATTCACTTTGGAAATGATATGTATGGTTTGGCCGACCAAATAATGTCGTGTCTTCTGAACGGCAAAGACAAGAGCTAAGCATTCCTTCTTAATAGAATTATAGCGAGATTCCGCCCCTATCAAAGTTCTTCTCAGACAATAAATGGCCTGTTCGTGACCATTGTCGTCTTTTTGAGCAAGCAGGGCACCAAGAGAATGGTCCATAGCTTTCACATAAAGTAAGAATGGTTTTCCTGATGTGGGAGCTACCAAGACTGGAGGTTTTGTGAGATATTTCTTGATATCCTCGTAAGCTTCTTGACAAGCTTGATCCCATACAAAGGAAGCACCCTTTTTCATGAGTCGGGTGAACGGTTGACAGCGGCCTGAGAGATTTGCGATGAATCTTCTAATATAAGTCAGTCTACCTTGTAGGCCTCTAAGCTTTTTGAGATTCCTTGATGGATGCATGCTCTGAATGGCTTTGACTTTGTCTGGGTCAAGATGAATCCCTTTTGATGTAACAATAAATCCAAGGAACTTGCCACTCGAAACCCCAAGAAGGATTTTGTCGGATTCATCTTCAGCCGATGAGCCCGCATTATGTTGAACATCGTTCTCAAGTCACGAAGATGGTCATTCTTATTGCGGCTTTTGACTGCAATGTTGTCGACATAGCATTCTACTGTTTTTCAGAGATGATCGCAAAAAATTGTGTTCATTGCTCGCTGATAGGTTGCTCCGGCGTTCTTTAGCCCGAAGGGCATCACAGTGTAACAGTATACCCCCAAGGGTGTTCGGAACGAAGTATACTTCTCGTCGTCGGGATACATCTTAATCTGATTGTACCCTGAAAAGTCGTCCATGAAAGACATTCTTTCGAATCCACATGTATTGTCAATCATGGCATCGGTGATGGGCAGTAGTAGGAATTCGTCTTTAGGACAAGCAGGATTGAGATCACAGTAGTCGATGCAGATCCATATTTTCCCATTCTTCTTGAGGACGGGAACGATATTAGCAACCCAGTCTGAATGCTGTTCCTGCCGTATGAAGCCATATGCAATGAGCTTATGAACTTCGACTTCAATAGCCTCCATAATGTTCGGGCGAAACTGACGTTGTTTGCTGCTTGACTGGCTTGGCGTTAGGTTTGATATTTAGACGATGCATGGCTATTTGTGGATCAAGTCCGGGTATGTCTTCGTAGTTCCATGCGAAGACGTCTACATACTTCTTTACGAGTATTATTAATTCTTCTTTTTTCATAAGTGATAAGCTCTCACTTATAAAGATGGGTTTAGGGTGATCTTGACTACCCAAGTTGACCTGCATCACCTTGTCTTCAGTAGGTGGTTCGCGCAGTTCGAATCGCTTTTCCCATTGGAGATCCAGTTGTTGAACCCATGGTTCCTCATCAGTAGCTTCCACTGGCTCCAATTGACTGCTTGAAGTCATATTAACGGTGAGATTCTCGAACATCATTCCCACACTGACATCCGAGTCCCACTCAGAGGAAGAGGCAGAATGTGATGGAATCGGTTCGCCATCCCTAAATTGAACGTTGCTGGTGGTGTGGGTGTAACGTATCCCAACCCCCTGCGTGTGTTATCATAGTAATTTGCAGGTTTTCCTTTTGACATAAAGTTACGCAGCAAACTATGCCTTCCTTTTCTGAAATTCAGGCCCTCTCCATGTTTTAGGTTGTATCCCATTTTCTTCATCATATGGTGCGCTGGTCGCTCATAATGAAAAAATTGTGGGGTGTCTGAGTCTGAACTTGAATTTATGGCTGTGGCTCTCGTTGTTAGGCTTTACCGAATATTATGGGTAACTGACCTTCTTTGGATGGAGGGATCACTAAGAAGGCCCCTTCTACAGATTGCATGGGTGTGCCGGATGCACTTTCTCTAGGTAAAGGCATGTGCAGAGAGCTATCCGTAATGGATTCAAACAACCCAACACTCATAGGATAATCAAAAGAAATATTATCATTAATTACCCATTCACCCTCATCTTCAGAAGGAGTGTTACATGCTATAATTGGTTCACCAATCAAAATGGCTGGCTTGTCCGCTTCAGATTCTGAGTCCGCCTCATTGCCACTATCATTATCGTCTGGCAATGATTCTTTCGATGTTTCACCAGTCTCTTGATATAGGAGAGCGTCAGTGAAGTAATTTTCCACCCCTTTGAATAGTTGCTTCTGAGCGAAGACAGTTCATACTATTGCATCATCTTCAACATATTTGAAGCATTGGTGCAGAGTGGAGGGAACGATCCAGTTGGCGTGGATCCACGGTCGTCCTAGTAGCAAGTTGTATGACGTGTCAGCGTCAATAACATAGCATGTCACTTCTGACTTTAGGCTCCCGATTCGGCAACGGAGTCGAATTTTTCCAAGTGGATGACTACTCCCGGTATTAAGACCGTATATTGTAGTAGTGGTTGCGGACAACCTATATAGTGGTATAACGAGAAAGTAGAGGAGCCTTTTGGGGATGATGCTGAGTGCAGACCCCAGATCAACCTGTACCCTTTCAATGCATGTTGAACCGATGTATTCAGTGTAGTACAAAGGTCGATCGTGCTTGTTATCCTTGAGGAGCATATCTTCTGCTGTGAAGGTAATGGCAGGTACCTTTGACCGTACATGATGGCATTCAGGGCAAGAAGACTGAGTGTCATCTTTAGGAATTTCTGGCATGTATGTTAGAAATGACTCTGAATTGGCCAGTGCATCTCTGAGTGCTTCTCTTGTCTCTTTTGAGAGATGAAGGAGCTCGTGTATGATAATACGAGCCGGGATATTAGCCAGCTGGGCCAATATGTCAAAACGAAAGGGCATGTCAAGCCCTAGGCTTGAAGGCTTCTTCAGGACATGGTCGAACCGGACTTCCTTTGGCTTCTCCTTTCCCTTGGTTGGAACCGAAGCGGGTGCTGGTACTTGTACTGACGTCGTTTGCTGTTGTGTCTCGTCAGTAGCTTTCTCATACTTTTTTAAGTATGATTTTCCGGATCGAGTACCCGTTGGTTGAGGTACATCAGCCTGCGTTGTGCAAATGTGCTTTTCTCCTTCGGAATCGCTGAGAGAAGCTGATGTAAGATTGTCATCGTCTGGCAGAATGGAGATGACATTGCAAGATTTGCCCTTTGACTTGGACTTCTTTGAATCCCATGTTCGTCTTGGGCAAGGTCTGGGTGTATCCGCATGATTTTCCCTGTCTCCAATGTCAAGGGAACAAGACCCTTATTATCTTATTTTTTAGCTGCAGGATATGTGACTTCCAGCCGTGGTGCAGGGATTGGATAAGTCCCGTCAGGAACTGTGACCTTTGGGGTTTTGCCGAACTCGAGGGTCACCATGTTTGCTGTGACTTTCTTTTGTTCTGACTTCAACGTCAGGACTCCAGCGTCGACCAAATCTTGAATTCTGTCCTTGAGGACAAAGCACTTATCTTTAGGATGATGAATCATCCTATGAAAGAGACAGTATTTGGGATCATTCAAGCGTCCTATTTCATTGGGAAGTCGAGCATCCGGCAGCTTCAATTTATTCCCTTTGTGGAGTAAATGGAATATTGTGACCACCTGATCATCTTTGAAGGAGTATTATTTCGGAGGAAACTTAGACTCCTGATTATTGAAACTGCTCTTCTGGGCTTTCGACTGAACATCGCTTGACAATTCTACAGACATAGTCTCTTTCCCTTGGCTTGAGGAGACTGTGCCATATCGCCACGTCCTTTTTATTCATACCCCATTTGCTTTTAGGGGTGGATGGTTCGAACTTTTTAGCCGACTTTCGGCTATCTCAGCTTGCTCGACCAGTTCTTTCCAGGTATGGGCTTTGACAGCCCCCATGCGAACCTCTACTTGGTCTCTAAGAAGTTATGCCTGCACGTCTGTAAGAGCATGGGTAATGGCATCCCTGCTGGGCACATCAAAGACAAGTTTCTGAACCGCTCAATGTAGTCACGGACAGATTCGCCCTTCTTCTGTACGGTAGAGAGGAGTTTGTCCATGATTACCTCGGTATCGTCCTCATAGAAACGAGAAAGGAATCGGGTTTCCAGGTCGATTCAGGAATTGACGGAGCCCGGAGGGAGACTTCGGAACCAGTCAAATGCTACCCCCTTTAAGATACCAATGAACAGTCTAGCCATGACAGCATCATTGTCTATAACATTACCGGTCTGAGACTGAAAATAGTAGATGTGCTGATTTGGCGAGCTCTTACCATTGTACGTATGTAACGTTGGTGGTTTAAACTTTGGTGGATATGGTACTGAATCCCATTCCAGGGTAAGGACGGACTGCCCCTACTTTTTTTAGTTCATCCCTCTGTGTTAGGGATGCGATTTGAGCTTGGATGCCTTTAAGAACTTCAGCGTCCAAAGAAGAACCCTTCTTTGACTTCTCCGTCTTTGACTGTTCATTGCTAAGATGTTCTTCCTCATCATGGTTACTCCCGGTATCATTGTTATTCCGGTTATTGAGGAGTTGAGCGAGCATCTGTTAAATGTTGTCCAAAGCTTCTTGCTGAGTCTTGGAAGTTTGATCCTGAACTTCTAACCGTCGACGAAGGTCATCATTACCGTTATCAGCCATATTCACTGATACTCTGTCTGTTTGCACTGAGCTGACTGTTGCCGAAGTGGCATACCCACTGTCTTCTTCCTCTTCATCAGACCATTGGACTAATCCTTTCATTGATTCTGGTGAGGTTACTGCAGTTGAGGAAGATGGTTGTTCATAACTATAGGGTATTGCAACCCTAAATCTGGTGTTTCGGAAGACACCTTCTTCATGTACCAAGACTTCTCCAAGCCGGTGCTAATATAACTGTAGGATCTGGGGAACTGTGGGAGTGTCTGCACCTCGTCTGCCCTATGCCATCTCTCATGCAGCCATCCGATCATGTTAACGGATGCAGAGGGCAGATCTCGTGATACGCTCGTTTTGCGATGTTTCACCGGAGCTTGCATCGAGAGTCGATCAAAAACTGATCGTCGGCCTAGAGGAGTGGCGGGGATTGGTCTTAGCCGGCAATGGACTGAGTGGACTGTTACCAACTGACACCCCACTTGTTGACAACAGGAAGGAGAAGTTTGGAAAGATTCCGACTTTCGTTTGCTTGTCAAGAATTCCCGCAAGTCAGACCCAGTCGGGCCTAAACGATCCAGCGCAGAGGCTCTGTTGGATTGCGCATAGAATGATGTCCTGTTCTTTTTATCACCGCGGAGATAATTAGCACTAAATAGTGCTTTAGCTCTAGGTTCGCGGCTAAGAACTTTTGGAATGTCCTTGGGTGCTGAAGCTACATAAGCACCCTGTCAACACTTGGGGACAATCCCTTAGCTCCGCTGCAAAGGGCGAGCTTGGCGCTTGATGAACTGGGGAGTGAAGCACGCTATGGTGCTTTATCCGCTATGTTGCTGCGAGATGATTAGCCTTGAATAGTGTTTTGGCTCTAACTTTGCGGCTAAAAGCTTTGGAAATGCCCTTGGCGCTGAAGCTGCATAAGCACCGCTATCAGCGCTTAGGGGCAATCCCTTTGCTTTGCTACAAAGAGCGAGCTTAGTACTTGAAGAACTGGGGAACGAAGCACGCTGTGGTGCTTTGGTTCCAGCTTCGCAGCTGTGAACATCATGCGTACCCTGAGGTACAGTAGCTTCGCTCATAAGAACGAGGCTCGCACGAGGAGGTACTGCTCCTGAATTAGGCGAAGGCATGGTCGTCGTGACTTCGCGGCTGACAGTCTCGACAAAGCAGGCGGGCATCTTGCCTTTTCTTCGCGAGAGAGATAAACTTATGGCGCAGCTACAATTGAGGCTTCATACAGAGCCTTCTGCTTTGGCCTCCACATCTGCTTTGACAAAGGAGACTTAGGTTCGCAGGGAACCTGACTAGCCACACGCGAGGCGAGAGGTGTTGGAAGGATTCTGCTTTCGGTTTCTGCTCTGAAACCTTGGCCATCGAGACCTTTCTATGCTTTCGTGCATGGAGCATTAGACCACCCCCAGAGAGGAGTTCTTCAAATTTTCCTTGGTCGAAGTGAACAACCAGGTTTTTGAAGGTTATAGGCTGAAGATTCTGACCTTTGTATTGCGGGTCTGATTCCTTATTGCGCCAGAGGACCGCGGTAGGCTCGCAGAGAGCCTCGTCTGTCTCCACAGAGACTTGCTTCGAAGATTTAGCCAGAGGGGCTCTGGCCACACCGGCTTCCTTGAATTCAGAGATAGACCCTCTGTTCGTCGCATTGCGACACTTGATTCTCAACAGTGGAGAATCTCTCCCCAGCGGAGTCACCATCTTGTTTTCCATTTATTTTGCAAAGGGAAAAACTTACAAAAAAGGGGTCGAGGAGCTAAATTACAAGTATTCTAAAAAGATTATAAGTAGATCTCCTCTGAGATTTTGGAGAAGTGTGCCGATAGGAGTCGCGACCACTTTGTCCCTTTGACGATGCGATCGAATGGATTCCCTTCTCGCCTGGTTTGGGGAATCAGAGAATAGAAGGTTTGTAGAACCCTCTTGTTACTTCTCAAACTGCCTCCACTTGGGATTCCTTCTCGCCTGGTTCTGGAGATTCCTTGAGAAGGAGGAAGATCTTAGGGTATCAGCACCCTGATTAGAGAAGCAGTTCTCTGAATTCTTGGAAGCAAGAGAATAGATCTCCGTTTAGCCATTTCTCTCTCTGTGCGTGTGTTTATGCACCTCTTGCGTGCTCTCCCTTCCCGTGTATCCCTAGTGGGCTATTTATAGGGAGAGCAGGGGTATAATTGTCCCTTAAAAATTTGGAAACAGATTGAGTCAATCTGTTTAAATCTGGAAAGTAGCCTTGCTGCAAGGCTAGAATCAGCTTCTGCGAAGTTAGGAATAGCAGGTAGCGTCAATCTCCTGATCTGTTTTGATCCTTTCCAAATATTTAAAGGATCTCCCCTGATCTTCTTACTTGTTTTAGGAGAGTCAAGAGATTATAATATACAACTGCAAATTTGATCTCAGATTTAATCTGATTAGATTTGATATTGAATAGATTTGATCTCATCTGGAGATTTAATTGGTCAAAGGTTGACCATAACAGACCCGCAGCGGAGCTGTCGCGTCGAGCTCACAGCGGAGCTGGAAGGAGCATCTGGCGAAGTCAAAAGAAAGCTCTTCAGCGGAGCTGGATAAACATCTGTGGCGAAGCTACCGAACATCCTTCTGCACGATTGCGTGTGACTTCGAGCGAAGCTAACTCTCTGCGGATTTAACTGAGCACTTCAGGCGAAACTATAAGTTAGCTCACTGATAGAGCTTTGAACGACTTCAAGGCAAAGTTGGGCGATCTTAGCCTCTCAGGCGAGGCTATCCCCTTGGGCTCATGAGATGCTAAGTATTGATCTAACTCAGCATCTTAGACCTGCTTAGGTCTCTTCAAAGACAATCTGGGCTCACTGCCTGCTTCACTGGATCAGTAGAGTCCAAGTTGCTGATTTGTCCCTCGGATATGGGTACAGAACTGGTCGTCAGCTTGTCTGTCACTTGTCTTTTGTAAATGTCAACAAGTTTAGACATTGTTCAGGCCAGTCAGGAATCTTGTCTTTTTTAGAGTGTCAACAAGAGCATGTCGTACTGAGATAAAAGAAGCGCCCACTTAGCTAATCTTGAATTTAATGATCCTGATTTCGTCATGAGAAGACGCAAAGGGTTCACTCTGAAATGACATGTATGGTTTGACCGACCAAATAATGTCGTGTCTTCTGAATAGCAAAGATAAGAGTTAAACATTCCTTCTCAATAGGGTTATAGCGAGATTCCTCCCCTATCAGAGCCCTGCTCAGATAATAAATAGCTTGCTCGTGACCATTATCGTCTTTTTGGGCAAGCAGAGCACCGAGAGAATAGTTCATAGCTTACACAATAAGTAGGAACGGTTTTCTTGATGTGGGAGCCACTAAGACTGGAGGTTTTGTGAGATATCTTTTGATATCTTCGTAAGCTTCTTGACAAGATTAATCCCATACAAAAGAAGCACCCTTTTTCATGAGTCGGGTGAACGGTTGACAGCGGCCTGAGAGATTTGCGATGAATCTTCTGATATAAGCCAGTCTACCTTACAGGCCTCTAAGTTCTCTGAGATTCTTAGGTGGATGCATGCTCTGAATGGCTTTGACTTTGTCCGGGTCAGGATGAATTCCTTTTGATGTAACAATAAATTCAAGGAACTTGCTACTCGAAACCCCCAAGAAGGATTTTGTCGGATTCATTTTCAGTTGATGAGCCCGCATTATGTCGAACGTCATCCTCAAGTCGTGAAGGTGGTCATTCTTATCACGACTTTTGTCAGCAATGTCGTTGACATAACATTCTACCGTCTTTCAGAGATGGTTGCGAAAGATTGTATTCATTGCCTGCTGATAAGTTTCTCCCACGTTCTTTAATCCGAAGGGCATCACGGTATAACAGTATACCCCCACCGGTGTCTGGAATGAAGTATGCTTTTCATCCTCTAGATACATCTTAATTTGATTATACCCTGAAAAGCCATCCATGAAGGACATCCTTTAGAATCCGCAGGTATTGTAAATCATGACATCGGTGATGGGCAATGAGAATTCGTGTTTAGGACAGGCTGTATTGAGATCACGGTAGTTGATGCAGATCCATATTTTTTCATTCTTCTTGAGAATGGGAACGATATTAACAACCCAATCTGGATGTTGTTCCTCCCGTATGAAGCCGCATGCAATGAGCTTATGGACTTCGACTTCAATAGCCTCCATGATGTTCAGACGAAACCGGCGTTGCTGCTGCTTGACTGGCTTGGCGTCAGGTCTGATGTTCAGACGATGCATGGCTACTTGTGGATCAAGTCCGGGCATGTCTTCGTAGTTTCAAGCAAAGACATCTATATACTCCTTTATAAGTATCACCAATTCTTCTCTTTCTGTGAGTGTTAGTTTTCACTTATAAAGATGGGCTTAGGGTGATCTTGACTACCCTAGTTAACCTTGATCACCTTATCTTCAGTAGGTAGTTCGCGTTATTCGAATCGTTTTTCTCACTGGAGATCCAATTGCTGAGCCCATGGTTCCTCATCAATAACTTCTGCTGGCTCCAATTGGCTGCTTGAAATCATATTAACAGTGAGTTCTTTGAACACCGTTCTCACACTGACGTCCAAGTCCCATTCGGAAGAAGAGGCAGAGTGTGATGGGATTGGTTTGTTATCTTCGGATTGAACCGTTGCTGGCGGTGTAGGTGTAATGTATCACAACCCCCTGCGTGTGTTATCATAGTAATTTGCAGGTTTCCCTCTTGGCACGAAGTCGCGCAGAAAACCACGTCTTCCTTTTCTGAAATTCTGGCCCTTCCCATGCTTCAGGTTGTATCCCATTTTCCTCATCATATTGTGTGTTGATCGCGCATAATGGAAAAATTGTGGGGTTTCTAAGTCTGAACTTGAATCCGCGGCTGTAGACCTTTGCAGTTAGGCTTTACCGAATATTATTGATAATTGACCCTCTTTGGACGGAGGAATCACTAAAATGGATCCTTCTATGAATTCTACGGGTGTACTTGATGTACTTGGCTTATGTAAAGACATGTGCAGAGAGCTATCCATAACAGATTCAAACAATTCAACACTCACAGGTTAATCAAAGGAAATATTGTCATTGATTACCCATTCGCCCTCATCTTTAAAAGGAGTGTTACATTGGGAATTATTGAGACATGCTACAATCGGTTCACCGATCAAAATGGCTAGCATGTCTACTTCAGATTCTGAATTCGCCTCATTGCCACTATCATCGTCGTCAGGCAATGATTCTTTCGATGTTTCACCAATCTCTTGATACAGGAGAGCGTCAGTAAAGTAATTTTTCACCCCTTTGAATGATAGCTTCTCAGCGAAGACAGTTCGTACTGTTGCATCATCTTCAACATATTTGAAGCACTGATGCAGAGTGGAGGGGACAATCCAATTAGCGTGAATCCAAGGTCTCCCTAATAACAAGTTGTATGACGTGTCAGCGTCAATGACATAGCATGTCACCTCTGACTTCAGGCTCCCTATTCGGCAACAGAGTCGAATCTTTCCAAGCGGATGACTACTCCCTGCATTGAAATTGTAAATTGTTGTAGTGGTTGCAGACAACCGATACAGTGGTATGATAAGGAAGTAGAGGAGTCTTTTGGGGATGATACTGAGTGCAGACCCCGGATCAACCTGTTCCCTTTCAATGCTTGTCGACCCGATGTATCCGGTGTAGTACAAAGGTCGATCATGCTTGTTATCCTTGAGAAGCAAATCCTCTGCTGTGAAGGTAATAACAGGTACCTTTGATTGCACATGATGACATTCGGGGCAAGAAGACTGAGCGTCATCTTTAGGGATTTCTGGCATATATGTCAGGAATGATTCTGAGTTAGCCAGTGCATCTCTGAGTGCTTCTCTTGTCTCTTTTGAGAGATGAAGGAGCTCGTGTATGGTAATACGAGCTGGGATATTAGTCAGCTGGGCCTGTTGACACTCTAAAAAAGATAAGATTCCTGACTGTCCTGAATAATGTCTAAACTTGTTGACATTTATAAAAGACAAGTGGCAGACAAGCTGACGACCAGTTCTGTACCCATCTCCGAGGGACAAATCAGCGACTTGGACTCTACTGATCCAGTGAAGCAGACAGTGAGCCAAGCTTGTCTTTAAAGAGACCTAGAATGTCTAAGATGCTAGATTAGCTTAACACTTAGCATCACATAAGCCCAAGGGGATAGCCTCACCTGAGAAACTAAGTTTGTCCAACTTCGCCTTGAAGCTGTTCAAAGCTCTATCAGTAAGCTAACTTATAACTTCACCTGAAGCGCTCAGTTAACTCCGCAGAGAGTGAGCTTCGTTCGAAGCCACACGCAACCGCGCAGAAGGATGGTCGATAGCTTCGCCACAGATGTTTATCCAGCTCCGCTGAAGAGCTTTCTTCTGACTTCGCCAGATGTTCCTTCCAGCTCCGCTGTGAGCTCGACGCGGTAGCTCCACTACGGGTCTTTCATGGTCACCTTTGACTAATTAAATCTCTAGATGAGATCAAATTTATTCAAGATTAAATCTAATCGAGATCAAATCTGAGATCAAATTTGGCAGTTGTTTACCATAATCTCTTGACTCTCTTAAAACAAGTAAGAGTATCAGGGGAGATCTTTTAATTATTTGAAAAGAATCAAAACAGATCAGGAGATCGACGCTACCTGCTATTCTTAGCTGAAGCTGATTCTAGCCTCACGGCAAGGCTACTTTCCAAATTTAAACAGATTGACTCAATATATTTTCAGATTTTCAAGGGACAATTATACCCCTGCTCTCCCTATAAATAGCCCACCAGAGGCATACGAAGAGAGAGGCGCACAGGCAGAGGCACGCATAGAGAGAGACGGCTAAAAAGAGATCTATTCTCTTGCTTCTAAGAATTCAGAGAACTACTTCTCTAATCAGGGTGCTGATATCCTAAGATCTTCCTCTCAAGAATCTCCGGAACCAGGCGAGAAGGAATTCCCGAGTGGAGGCAGTTTGAGAAGTAACAAGAGGGTTCTACCAACCTTCTGTTCTCTGATTCCCCGAACCAGGCGAAAAGGGAATCCTATCGATCGCATCGTCAAAGGGACAAAGTGGTCGCGCGCTAACCAGACTCCTATCGACACACTTCTCCAGAATCTCAGAGGAGATCTACTTGTAATCTTTTTTAGAATACTTGTAATTTAGCTCCTCGACCCTTTTTTTTGTAAGTTTTCCCCTTTGCAAAATCAATGGAAAACAAGATGGCGACTTCGCTGGGGAACGAATTCTCCACTGTTGACAATCAAGTGTCACAATGCGACGAACAGACCTTCGGGTCTACCTCTGAATTCAAGAAAGCCAGTGTGGCCAGAGCCCCTCTGGCTAAATCTTCGAAGCAAGTCTCTGTGGAGACAGATGAGGCTCTCTGCGAGCCTATCACGTTCCTCTGGCGCAACAAGGAAGCAGGCCCGCAATGCAAGAGTCAGAATCTTGAGCCTGTTACCTTCAAAAACCTAGTCGTTCATTTCGACCAAGGAAAATTCGAAAAACTCCTCTCTGGGGGTGGTTCAATGCTCCGTGCACGAAAGCACAGAAAGGTCTCGATGGCTAAGGTTTCAGAGTAGAAACCGGAAGCAGAATCCTTCCAACACCTTTCAGCCTCGCGTGTGGCTAGTCAGGTTCCCTGCGAACCTAAGTCTCCTTTTTCAAAGCAGATGTGGAGGCCAAAACAGAAGGCTCTGTATGAAGCTTCAGGCACAGCTACGCCACAAGTTCGTCTCTCTCGCGAAGAAAAAGGCAAGATGCCTTCCTGCTTCGACGAGAGTATCAGCTGCGAAGTTACAACGGCGAAGATGCCTTCGCCTAATTCAGGAGCAGTAACTCCTTACGCCAGCCTCGTTCTTATGAGCGAAGCTACTGATACAGTACCTCAGGGTACGCATGATGTTCACAGCCGCGAAACTGGAACCAAAGCACCACAGTATGCTAAACTCGCTCTTCGCAGCAAAGCTAAGGGATTGCCCCTAAGTGCTGATAGTTGTGCTTATGCAGCTTCAGCGCCCAAGGGCATTTCCAAACCTTTTAGCCGCAAATTTAAAGCCAAAGCACTATCTAGGGATAATCACCTTCGCAGCAACATAGCGGATAAAGCATCACAGTGTGCTTCACTCTCCAGTTCATCAAGCGCTAAGCTGCCCTTCGTAGCGGAGCTAAGGGATTGTCCCTGAGTATTGACAGCGGTGCTATGCAGCTTCAGCACCCAAGGACATTCCCAAGGTTCTTAGCCGCGAAGTTAGAGCTAAAGCACTATCTAATACTAATCACTTTTGCGGTGATGAAAAGAATAGGACATAATTCTATGCGCAATCTAGCAGAGCCTCTGCGCTGGATCGTTTAGGCCCAACTGGGTCTGACTTGCGGGAATTCTTGGCAAGCAAATGGATGTCAGAATCTTTCCAAACTTCTCCCTCCTATTGTAAACAAGTGGGATGTCAGTTGGTGACACTCCACTCAGTCCATTATCGCTAGGACCAATCCCTGCCACTCCTCCAGGCCGACGATCAGTTTTTGATCGACTGTCGGTGCAAGCTCCGGTGAAACATCGCAAAAGGTGCATATCGCAAGATCTTCCCTCTGCATCCATTAACATGATCGGAAGGGGACGAGAGTTGCGTAAGGGCAGACGAGCATTGCACGACACTCCCTATAGTTCCCCAGATCTGGATTATAGCCCAGGCCTTGGCGAAGTCTTGGTACATAAAGAAGGTGTCTTCCAGAACACCAGATTTAGGGTTGCAATACCCTACAATTATGAGCAGTCATCTTCCTCAACTGCAGTAACCTTACCAGAACCAATGAAAGGATTAGTCCAATGGTCTGATGAAGAGGACGAAGACAGTGGGTATGCCTCTTCGGCAACAGTCAGCTCGGTACGAACGGATAGAGTATCAGTGAATATGGCTGATAACGGTAGTGATGATCTTCGTCGACGGTTGGAAGCTCAGGAAAAAACTTCCAAGACCCAGCAAGAAGCTTTGTACAACATTCAACAGATGCTCTCTCAACTCCTCAATAACCGAAATAACAATGATACCGGGAGTAACCATGATGAGGAAGAACATCTTAGCAATGAACAACCAAAGACTGAGAAGTCAAAGGAGAGTTCTTCTTTAGACGCTGAAGCTCTTAAAGGCATCCAAGTTCAAATTGCATCCCTAGCTCAGAGGGATGAATTAAAGAAAGTAGGGGCAGTCCGTCCTTACCCGCTGGAATGGGATTCAGTACCATACCCACCAAAGTTCAAACCACCAACGTTACATGCGTACAATGGTAAGAGCTCACCAAACCAGCACTTCTACTATTTCTTTTCTCAGACCGGTAATGTTATAGACAATGATGCTATCATGGCCAGACTTTTTATTGGCACCTTAAAGGGGGTAGCATTTGACTGGTTCCGAAGTCTCCCTCCGAGCTCTGTCAATTCCTGGATCGACCTGGAAACTCGATTTCTTTCTCATTTCTACGAGGACGATACCGAGGTAACCATGGACAAACTCCTCTCTACCGTACAGAAGAAGGGTGAATCTGTCTGTGACTACATTGAGCGGTTCAGAAATTTGTCTTTGATGTGCCCAGCAGGGATGCCATTACCTATGCTCTTACAGACGTGCAGGCACAACTTTTTAGACCAAGTAAAAATTCGCATGGGGGCTGTCAAAGCCCATGCCTGGAAGGTCATGGTCGAGCAAGCTGAGATAGCCGAAAAGTCGGCTAAAAAGTTCGAACCATCCACCCCTAAAGGCAAATGGGGTTTGAATATTAAAGGACATGGCGACATGGCACAGTCTTCTCAAGCCAAAGGGAAAGAGACTATGTCCGTCGAATTATCAGGGGATGTTTAGTCGAAGGCCAAGAAGAGCGGCTTCAATAATCAGGAGTCTAAGTTTCCTCTGAAACAGTACTCCTTCAAAGACGATCAGGTGGTCACAATATTCGATTTACTCCACAAAGGGAATAAATTGAAGCTGCCGGATGCTCGGCGTCCTAATGAAATAGGATGCACGAACGATCCCAAATATTATCTCTTTCACAGGATGATTCATCATCCTACCGATAAGTGCTTTGTCCTCAAGGACAGAATTCAAGCTTTGATCGACGCTGGAGTCCTGACGTTGAAGTCAGAACAAAAGAAAGTCACAGCAAACATGGTGACCCTCGAGTTCGGCAAAACCCCAAAGGTCACAGTTCCTGACGGGACTTATCCAATCCCTGCACCACGGCTGGAAGTCACATATCCTGCAGCTAAAAAACAAGATAATAAGGGTCTTGTTCTCTTGACATTGGAGACAAGGGAAATCATGCGGATACACCCAGACCTTGCCCAAGACGAACATTGGGATTCAAAGAAGTCCAAGTCAAAGGGCAAATCTTGCAATGTCATCTCCATTCTGCCAGACGATGACAATCTCACAGCAGCTTCTCTCAGCGATTCTGAAGGAGAAAAGTACATTTGCACAACGCAGGCTGATGTACCTCAGCCAACGGGTACCAGCACCCGCTTCGGTTCCAACCAAGGGAAAGGAGAAGCCAAAGGAAGTCCGGTTCGACCATGTCCTGAAGAAGCCTTCAGGCCCAGGGCTTGACACGCCCTTTCGTTTTGACATATTGGCCCAGCTGGCTAATATCCCAGCTCATATTATCATACACGAGCTCCTTCGTCTCTCAAAAGAGACAAGAGAAGCACTCAGAGATGCACTGGCTAATTCAGAATCATTCCTGATGTATATGCCAGAAATCCCTAAAGATGACGCTCAGTCTTCTTGCCCTGAATGCCATCATGTACAATCAAAGGTACCTGCTATTACTTTCACAGCGGAAGATATGCTTCTCAAGGATAACAAGCACGATCGACCTTTGTACTACATCGGTTCAACATGCATTGAAAGGGTACAGGTTGATCCGGGGTCTGCACTCAGTATCATCCCCAAAGGCTCCTCTACTTCCTCGGTATACCACTATATAGGTTGTCCGCAACTACTACAACAATATACTGTTTTAATGCCGGAAGTAGTCATCCACTTGGGAAAATTCGACTCCGTTGCCGAATCGGGAGCCTGAAGTCAGAAGTGACGTGTTATGTCATTGACGCTGACACGTCGTACAACTTGTCACTAGGACGACCGTGGATCCACACCAACTGGATCGTTCCCTCCACTCTGCACCAGTGCTTCAGATATATGAAAGATGATGCAACAGTACGAACTGTCTTCGCTGAGAAGCAACCATTCAAAGGGGTGAAAAATTACTTTAATGGCGCTCTCCTGTATCAAGAGACCGGTGAAACTTCAAAAGAATCATTACCTGACAATGATGATAGTGGCGATGAGGAGGATTCAGAATCTGAAGCAAACATGCCAGTCATTTTGATCGGTGAACCAATTATAGCATGTCTTAATAATCCCCAATGTAACACTCCTTCTGAGGATGAGGGCTAATGGGTAATTAATGATAATATTTCCTTTGATTATCCTGTGAGTGTTGGATTGTTTGAATCCATTACAGATAGCTCTCTGCACATGCCTTTACATAAACTAAGTGCATCCGGTACACCCATGGAATCTATAGAAGGGGCCGTTTTAGTGATCCCTCCATCCAAAGAAGGTCAGTTGCCAATAATATTCGGTAAAGCCCAACCACGAGGGTCCACAGCCACAGATTCAAGTACAGACTCAGACACCCCACAAATTTTCCATTATGCGTGACCAGCGCACCATATGATGAAGAAAATGGGGTACAACCTGAAGCATGGGAAGGGCTTGAATTTCAGAAAAGGAAGACGTAGTTTGCTGCGCAACTTTGTGCCAAGAGGGAAACCTGCAAATTACTATGATAACACACGTAGGGGGTTGGGATACGTTACACCCACACCACCAGCAACGGGTCAACCCAAGGACGACAAACCGATCCCATCACATTCTGCCTCTTCCTCCGGTGGGACTCAGATGTCAGTGTGAGAATGATGTTCGAGAATCTCACCATTAATATGACTTCAAGCAGTCAATTGGAGCCAGCGGAAGCTACTGATAAGGAACCATGGGCTCAACAATTAGATCTCCAATGGGAAAAGCGATTTGAACAGCGTGAACCACCTACTGAAAACAAGGTGATCCAGGTCAACTTGGGTAGTCAAGATCACCCTAAACCCATCTTTATAAATGAAAGCTTATCACTTATGAAAAAGAAGAATTAATAATACTCATAAAGAAGTATATAGACGTCTTTGCATGGAACTACGAAGACATGCCCGGACTTGACCCACAAGTAGCCATGCATCGTCTGAACATCAAACCTGACGTCAAGCCAGTCAAGCAGCAGCAACGTCGGTTTCGTCCGAACATTATGGAGGCTATTGAAGTCGAAGTTCATAAGCTCATTGCATGTGGCTTTATACGGGAGGAACAACATCCACATTAGGTTGTTAATATTGTTCTCGTTCTCAAGAAGAATGGGAAAATACGAATCTGTATTGACTATCGTAATCTCAACGCGGCCTGTCCTAAAGACGAATTCCCACTGCCCAACACCGATGTCATGATTGACAATACCTGTGGATTCGAAAGAATGTCTTTCATGGACGGCTTTTTAGGGTACAATCAGATTAAGATGTATCCTGAAGACGAGAAGCACACTTCGTTCCGGACGCCATTGGGGGTATACTGCTACACCGTGATGCCCTTCGGGTTAAAGAACGCGGGAGCAACCTATCAGCGGGCAATGAACATAATTTTCCGCGATCATCTCTGAAAAACGGTAGAATGTTATGTCGACGACATTGCTGTCAAAAGCCGTAATAAGAATGACCATCTTCGTGACTTGAGAACGATGTTCGACATAATGCGGGCTCATCAACTAAAATGAATCTGACAAAATCCTTATTGGGAGTTTCGAGTGGCAAGTTCCTTAGGTTTATTGTTACATCAAAAGGAATTTATTTTGACCCAGCCAAAGTCAAAGCCATTCAGAGCATGCATCCACCGAGGAATCTCAAAGAACTTAGAGGCTTACAAGGTAGACTGGTTTATATCAGAAGATTCATCGCAAATCTCTTAGGCCGCTGTCAACCGTTCACCCGACTCATGAAAAAGGGTGTTTCCTTCGTATGGGATCAAGCTTGTCAGGAAGCTTACGAGGATATCAAGAGATATCTCACAAAACCTCCAGTCTTAGTAGCTCCCACATCAGGGAAACCGTTCTTACTTTATGTGAAAGCTATAAACCATTCTCTTGGTGCCCTGCTTGCTCAAAAAGACGACAATGGTCACGAAAACGCTATTTATTATCTGAGCAGGACTCTGATAAGGACGGAATCTCGCTATAATCTTATTGAGAAGGAGTGCTTAGCTCTTGTCTTTGCCGTTCAGAAGACACAACATTATTTGGTCGGCCAAATCATACATGTCATTTCCAGAGTGAATCCTTTGCGTCTTCTCATGACGAAGCCAGGATCATTGAATTCAAGATTAGCTAAGTGGGTGCTTCTTTTGTCTTAATACGACATGCTCTTTATCCCTCAAAAGGCGGTTAAAGGCCAGGCCCTTGCAGAGTTCTTGGCTGCTTATCCGATTTCGAAAAAGTCAAAACTTCATGAAGATATTCCAGATGAAGTCTTCGAATCCAATGTAACTTCAGAGGATGAAGTTTGGCAGGTGTTCTTCGATGGAGCATCACGAATAGGCCCTAAAGATAGGATCATTGCCGGCGTGGGGTTGTGCTTATCTCTCCACAAAACCATGTCCTTCCTAGGGCATTTTCTCTGACGGAATCATGCTCCAATAATGTGGCGGAATACAATGCTCTACTTATTGGTCTTCAGCTCGCCCATGAAATGGGGGTACACTACCTTGAAGCTTACGGCGATTCAAAACTGATTATCAATCAGGTTAAAGGCGAATATGAGGTCCGTCACGAGGATTTGGTACCTTATTATCACGCAGTCATCGAAATGGCTAATCTGTTTGATGACTTTTATAGCGGGCACGTATCTCGATCTCAGAATACTAAGGCAGATGCTCTTGCTGCATTAGCAACAACGCTAGCCTTGTCAGTCGACACTGAGTATCACCTTACAGTGGTGACTCGACACCTTGTCTGCTCTAAACATATGTTCAAAACCAGAGAGGTCTATAATATCTCGACGGATCTTGAGCCGAGAGATTGGCGATTTCCTTTCATCGACTATGCTCTACATGGTCTGCTGCCGGACAATCCTAAAGAAGCTGCATCTATCAGACGAAGGTCTCTCCGTTTTTACTATGATCCAACTCTGAAGACACTTTACCGTCGTTCATACGACGGTATCCTCCTCCGTTGCCTTTCTAATTCAGAGGCACTGGAAGTGCTCAAAGAAGCACACGACGGCATATGCAGAGCTCATCAGTCAGGTCCAAAACTCAAGGACAGATTGCACAGGCTTGGATATTATTGGCCAACCATGAAAGCTGATGCCATCCAGTATGCGCGAAGGTGTAAAGCATATCAAATTCATGTGGACTTTATATACCAACCTCTGGAGTTGCTCCACCCAACTGTTGCTTCATGGCCATTTGAAGCATGGGATCGATGTCGTAGGGCCAATCAGCCCTTCTTCGACAAAAGGACACTGGTTTATCCTAGCAATAACCGATTACTTTTCAAAGTGGGCAGAAGCTATACCACTAGTTGAAGTCAAAACTTCCAACGTGGTTAATTTCATCAAACACCATGTCATCCATCGATCTGTGTCCCTAGGTAGATCATCCATGATAACGGTCCCCAATTTATAAGCCAGGTATTCTATCGATTCTGTGATAAATACTGAATTCAGAATGTGGCTTCATCTGCCTATAATCCTGCCGCTAATGGCTTGGCGGAAGCATTCAACAAGACAATCATTAAGTTACTCAAAAAGTTTGTCTCCTCGAATAAGCGAGATTGGAATGAGAAGCTTGGTGAATGTCTTTGGGCCTACCGAACCACGGTTCGGACCCCGACAGGCAATACGCCTTTTTTCCTGGTATACGAGTGTGAAGCAGTCATACCGTTAGAAATTCAGATGCCGTCATTATGAGTCGCTCTGATCACTAAGATCACATCAGAGGACAATGATCGGTTGCGTCTTCAAGAGCTCGAAGTCTTAGATGAGAAGCGGTTACAAGCTCAGCAGCACATTGAGTTGTATCAAGCTCAGATCTCAAAAGCCTTCAATAAGAAGGTCAAACAAAGAGTCTTCCAAAAAGGAGATTTGGTTTTAGCCATCAGACGACCAATGATCATGACGCACAAAACCAAAGGCAAATTTCAGACCAAATGGGAGGGACCGTTTGTAATAGAAACAGTCTATTCAAAATGTATTATCCTTGATTTACGAATGGTGATTTACTCATGATGGTGATTTACTCATGATGCCGATCAACGACAAGTTCATAAAGAGGTATTATCCTTGATAAGGATCCTTCTCATGATCAAGTTAACATTACACCTTTGATTAAGACCTTCAAATCCGAGATATGCAGAAAAAGCGCCCCTCTCTTCCTCCAAACGAGATCATACGACCGTAAACCAGTATATAGCCGATCGTACACTGGTTGTCTCAAAGAAGAATCAAGGTTACGAATACAGTAACCAAATGATCCAACACCTTTAACGGTTAAGGATAGAGGAAAATGTTGGCCTTTAAGCCCAACATAAGTCCTCGACAACTTACCATGCTGAGGGGGATAGTATGACTAGCCCGGCTCAAACGGAAGTTGGTAAAGGCATATCAAACACGTTGACAGCTGAGGATTTGCTAAAAATCCTAAGGAACCTATTCCCATTTGATTCCCTCTCCAAAATCACTTACCAATTCTCATCCATGGAATGGTAAGACCACATATAAAGAACGACAGATCCACTCAAGTTACTGCTATGTTCAAACACCTATGGCATCCATTTCACTGTTAAGTTAACATTAAACCTATGACAGTAATCTTCTCGATTTTCTCAGTGAAAACGAGATCTTCCATTCATTTCGCTGTTAAGTTAACATTAAACCTATGACAGTGATCTCCTCAATTTTCTCAGTGAAAACGAGACCTTTCCATGCTAAGTTTAACACTATACCTCTGGCATCCACTTTGCTGTTAAGTTAACATTAAACCTATGACAGTGATCTCCTCGATTTTCTCAGTGAAAACGAGACCTTTCCATGCTAAGTTTAACACTACACCTCTGGCATCCATTTTGCTGTTAAGTTAACATTAAACCTATGACAGTGATCTCCTCGATTTTTGTAATGCCCCGATTCCACGGATACGGAGACGTTATGGCGACATACATACGCAGGGTGGAGATACCCTCACGTACGTACACTAAGCCTCAGTACAGGAAATAACCTCCATATATACAAGAGTTTCAGCATTAAAGAAGTACAAGAATACCTGCAGAAAGAGGTTAGTGATCATAATAGATAGGAAAATAGGGATAAATAGGATAACAGAAACAAATTACAAAGATACTTACGAATGGTCTCGATGATGAGTCTCCTATGTGAATCCAATGAACTATCTGATAATACGATAACTCAACCTGGACACGCAAACCCAGGGTCGTCAGAAAGCGACCTAGTGAGTGGTAAAATGAATGAGGCAGTAATATGTCCTATAGTAATACAAGCACGATAATAATATATAACGCATGTTTATTTCATAATGATACCATATAATAGAAATTTAATAATCTGTAGAAATATAACAATGTCATATTTTAATACCATCACCAATTAGCATGTTATCATCGGGTCATGTCTACAGTAGTCTCATGTTTGTATATAATAAACATTGTTGACGTGATGCGTGTGAACATGTAGATGAAGTATGCAACTATTCTACAGCGATGTGAGCATACGGGAATAGTGTCTATAAGATATACAGGAACTAAAGGCATGCAATGCAAGGTATACGTATACATGAAGAGTGTGTCACCACATGAAGTGTAACAAGTATCATGTAATGTAGCAAAGTCTACATGTAACATGATAGTGGATAAAATATCAGGAATAGTAATAATTACGACTACACAATAGTATACATGTATCAGGCAAGTCATGTTATTTATACAATAATAACAATCAGTACCACCTGGTATTTTAATCAATCTCTTCCGGTGTCCCATACCACTGGCAGTTCATACTGGAGCCCGCACTCCAGTAGAACCCATCCGAACATGGCGTACGGGTACCATTATCCAAACGAGAGAGTGACCAAATAACAAGTGTTCCTGTCGTCATTATTGTTTATATCAGTTTATTACGTTAACTGAAAACTCAATGGTCGAGGAGCTCTAGTCAGGTGGGTGTATCCCGTGCATACCCGGGACAACGGCCTTAAACGAACCCTTGGCTGCTGAGACCAGGGCTACCCGCTAGGGTAGGAGCAAGAAACAATACAATACAAATGGTAGCCAGCCCTACCACGTTCCCTGCAGTGGGACTAACAATGGATCCAGACATCCACCCGACAAGACCTAGTCAACCATCAAGTCTCCCCCATCCCTAAGTTATATTCATTATATTTAAAGTACACTGCATAGCAAGAACAAGTATAATGCATGGTACATGTAACATGATAAATTGACCTGAGCTCTGTTGATAGCATATAGCAAGATAGCGGGAAACGAGAAACAATAGATGTGGGATTCTAGAGGTGGCCCCCGTGGCTTGGATCCACGTGGCACTTAGTTTCACACATCGCATATCAACAGCTCATGTATCCAGTAACGGGAATATTAGTAACGGGAAACAATCATACAACAGGAATACATGAATATACAGGCAATATAAACAGTCATCCATATGACAAGAATATAGAAACAATACATGCATGTGTAACAATGATGTGTAAACATGACATAACTGTGTACCGAACATCCATGTATCGATGATACCAATAATATGAAATGTACCGAGCATCCATGTATCGATGATAACAATAATATGAAATGACGATATTCCGCGCATTGGTATATCCGTGGACCAGTGGAATAATATGTGTAGCAATAATCCGTGTAACATATCTGTGTATCACTAGTACATGTAATAACAGTGGTCAGTGTATAATGTAATACCCTGTCCAGTGAACTACAGTATCCGTGTAATGATGATACTAGTGCATGAAATAACGGTGTCTAGCATTCATGTCTAGTGACAGTGTAGTGTCATAGAGTATCTGTGGATCAGTATACATGTAACGATAGTTATCTAACTGTGATACAATACATGAAATAATAGTGTCCAAGAATATGGTGAAATAGTGGCCCGAGTGTCAGTGGCTGTGCAGGTATGATGACTGTGTCAGAGTTATATATTTCAGTAATTATTGTTATTATTATTAAATCACCTATATTTATATTAAATCAGGAAGAAACATACAATATTATATTTTATTCCTATTACAATGAGTTTTCAATAATTACCGGTTATTAATTAATAGTTACAATGATTTATCCATAATCAAGATTTATGAATGAAAGCAATCAAACAATTTAGGATCTCTAAATAAATATAATTTATAAAGGAAAAATACTCACAAACTATCCATGAGAAGGTAGCTCTCTTTCTCACGATCGCAACGGTTTCAGGATCGTCCAAATCAGAGTCCGGATGCTCCAGATATCGCCCGAACGCTAGAAATCATAAAAACGGGTTAAATATGCAATACATATATTAAAATGCAAATATGATAAATTATTAGGTGATTTTCTGTAATATTACCTTTACCGGGTTTTGAATGCGGGTCGGTACGATAATGGGTCGGGTTTGGATCTGATAACCCAAACTCATAACTTAAGTATAATGGGTTATCGGGTTTATGGGTTATCGAGTCAGGTTTGAGGGTTGTTAGGTTTAATGGGTTAAACCCATTAGAGAGAGAGAGATAAGTAGAGAGAGAACAGGGCAGCAGCACTGCCCTGTGCCTGGCCGCGCAACTGCGCGGCCACGGCGGCCGGCGGCGCTAGGCCGCCGGGGCGGCCTGAGTTGCGCACAGAGAGGAAGAGAGCGAGAGAGAGAGTGAGGGAGAAGAAGAAGCACTGGAAAAGAAAAGAAAGAAAAGAAGAAGAAGAAGATCAAGGGAAGAAGAAGAAGAAGAGAAGTAGAAGGAAAAGAAAAAAAGAAGAAGAAGAAAAGAAGAAGAAGAGAAGGAAAAGAAGAAGAAAGGGAGGGGCGGTGCCCGGTGGCACGTCGGCCACCGGAGAGCACCAGTTCGCCGGCGGCAAGGCCGCCGACGGTCTGCCGCCGTGGCAGATAGAAAACAGAGAGAGTGTGTGTGAGAGAGAGAGGAAAGAAAGGAATAGAGAGAAAGAAATAGGGAGAGAGAAAGAGGGGAGGGAATTTGAGAGATAGAGAGAGTGAGATTGATTTTAAGGGGAGAGAGAGAAGATTGAGGCGGTGGGTTTGGCGGTGGAAAGAAGGCGGTGGAGAGTCGTCTGGAAGAAACGAGAAGAAAAAGAAAGATTATAAAAATAATATTTTATTATTATTTTATTGGGCCAATATTGGACTAATTCTGAATGGTTCCCAAAAATTAAAAAAAATAGATAATATTATTCTAAGACATAATATGAAAACGGTTTAACAAAAATCAGTCTGGTTTGCTAATTAAAAATCCTGGAAGGTTTCGCCGGTATTAGGCGACAGCGGTTTGGCCGGATTTTGAAAAATTTCCAAAAATACCCTAACATAGATCATATGATTCTAAGATATAATGTGAAAGCAGATTCTCAAAATATAACTCTATTTGTGAATTAAAAATCGTAGAGCCGATTATCGGTATCGGTGGACATCGACTACGGAGGTTTTCCAAAATAATCCAGAAAAATTTCAAAAAATTCTGAAAAATCTAAAATATTGAAAAAGAATACCTAAAACTGAAATTGGCTCAATATGACAAGTAGAAAGATCAAATCAACTTTGTACGTCATATCGAGTATTGCTACTGTGATACGTACATCAAGGATCGGGGGGTTACAATTTTCTCAGTGAAAACGAGACCTTTCCATGCTAAGTTTAACACTACACCTCTGGTATCCATTTCGCTGTTAAGTTAACATTAAACCTATGACAGTGATCTCCTCGATTTTCTCAGTGAAAACGAGACCTTTCCATGCTACGTTTAACACTACACCTCTGGCATCCATTTCGCTGTTAAGTTAACATTAAACCTATGACAGTGATCTCCTCGATTTTCTCAGTGAAAACGAGACATTTCCATGCTACGTTTAACATTACACCTCTGGCATGCATATCTTTTTGTCAAGTTAACATTACACCTCTGACAAATTGCTTTACGAATTCCTACGAAGTTCTTTTTGTCACGTTAGTATTACACCTCTGACATATGACCTTTTATGGGATTCACTTCCTAGCTCCCCAGTGAGTTTCTGAGTCCCACTCAGTCTTTAATGGACTTTTCTGGTTGTCACGTTAACAATATACCTCTAACAATTTCTTCCAAATCTCATACAAATTTTGAGCTTGGCGGCTTCTCAATCGGTTATGTCATCGCCACCTCTGAACCGGCAAATAGCCAAGACTCATCTTTCAATCCGACAAGGACTATTCCTTTGTCATCATATGATAAAATTTTGAGCTTCGTGGCTTCTCAATCGGTTATGTCATCGCGACCTCTGAACCGGCAGATAGCGAAGACTCATCTTTTAGTCCGGCAAGGACTATTCCTTTGTCATCATATGACAAAATTTTGAGCTTAGTGGCTTCTCAATCGGTTATGTCACCGCGACCTCTAAACCGACAGATAGCCAAGACTCATCTTTTAGTCCGGCAAGGACTATTCCTTTGTCATCATATGACAAAATTTTGAGCTTGGTGGCATCTTAATTGGTTACGTCATTGCGATCTCTGAACCGGCAGAAAGCCAAGTCTCATCTTTTAGTCCAGTAAGGACTATTTTCTCAAATGTGTGACTAACTCCCTCAGCTTATCATCGCTAATTAGATTAGTTATATCATTATTCCGTTTCCTTTTAAGGGCTGCAATACAACTTGAAAGTGAGAATTCAGAAGATAAACAAGTTGAAAATGCAACGGGAGAGTCAAATAAAATCACTTTTTATTGATTCCAAAAGAGGGATACATGAATGCACAGACTACAAGCTACAACGGCGCTTCATAGGACTTGATCTGTTCTTCAAGAGTGGCCAGCCTAGTCTTCCTCTCTTCAGCAGCCCTGATAAGTACCTGCGACCTTAACTCGGCCTCATTAAAGCTAGCTGTCTGGGCCAAGCGAGCTTCAATTTCAACCAAGGTTGCCCTCTGTGCTAGCTCCTGCCGCAAGACTTCATCATTCTAGGCCTTAAGCCGCTCAACCCGAACAGTCTCTTCAAGACGCACTGGTTCAGCCTTGGACAAAAGAAGATTAGCCTTCTTGATCATTTCCTTGGCCTTTTCAATTTTATCCTCAGCGTCAAGAACAACACTGCTAGAAGCGTCTATGGCATTCCCGAGCTCTACTTTCCTTATCTCTAAGGATTTCAAATCAGAAGAAATTGCCTTAGCAGCTTCTTGAGCGACGAGATGAGCTTCATGCATTTGAGTAACAAGATGCGCAAGCTGTTCGTTAATTGAAGACTCCAGATCTGAATGGCTAAGACAGCGCCATTCGTCCACATTCCTCTCGAGTCTGTCCACCAGAAGCTCCAATGTGGCGGCCTGGTCATCCCCTCTAAAGTCTCAGATACTGTCAATGCTTCGGGAGAGGACCACCTTTAAAGCAGAGAATGAGGTGGTCGAGCCCTTCAAGACCAAAGCAATGGATCGCTTCAAGCTTTTATAAAAGCTGTCAACTAACTCAACCACGAATTCGTTCTCGACCTCAATTACTCCCGGCAAACGAGCAGCCCCTGAAGACAGAGCTTCCACTGCCTTCACTGGCGTAACTATGGAGGAAATATAGAAGCACTGGCTGCAGCAACATGAGGGGTCGTCGGTGATCTCGGAGGAGTCCTCATTGAAACCAGTACACTAGTCACAACCGAAGTAGGGCTAGTGATGATTTCCAGGAGAGCGGGCTCAACCACCAATGTTAGAGAAGTAAGACCGTAATCACTTTCAGCTCCGCGCTTAGCAAGATAGGCGGTACTGGCAAAACCGATGGCATCTCACTTACTGATATAGTTGGAAGTGAGGTTGATTCCATGACTACTGTTCCCTCAATCCCCTTTGCTCCGGCAGGTTCAGGCTGATAAGAGGGCAACCCGTGATACAAAGCATCCAACTCGGCAGCATCCGCTACGGTCGAAGTACATATTTCACCCCTGGTTCCCTCAGGAAGATTGGTTGGCTCTCTTGAAGTCGATGCACCCAGAGGCGGAACACCTGTAGTAAGACTCTGTTTAAGCAAGGTATGATCAATATCCGGGAAGAATTATTCACAAAAGGTTAAAGCACTACCAAAAGATGATGTCGCCTCAATCGCCTTGGCAACAGTTTCTCTCCAAATCCCTCGACAACGACTTCAGTCCTTTTAGGCTCCATGGGAAATTTTTGGCTGAATCAACACGAACGGCCAGCCCACCTTCACTCGCCGAACCCTCTGTGGTCCACCCAAAGGAACTGGAAGCCATAGGGCTTCCTTTTGAAGTCCCAGCACCTGAAGGACCTACGTCGGCTGCATCACCTCCAGATTCTTCCGAGACGGCAAGATAGCCAGCCTCATCGCCTTCTCTATAAGTAAACAGGGGATCATAATGCTCCCCTTGTTCTCTGGCAGCCTCAGCTCTCAGGTCTTTCACCGCCTCAGTTTCTGAATCATAAAGTAAACAATGAGCTGTCTGGAATACATAAGAGTGTATTATAAGAACGGAGTTGATCATACCTGGGTCCAGAGCAGCTTTACCAGCAGTCTGCCTAGAAGCCGATAACTTAATGACTAATGGAGCAGGAGGAGGAGACACTGCAGATGATTCGCCCTCTGCAATAACTGTAGGAGCGTAGCGACGAGGCTTCTTCACTACCCTCTTCCTACGAGATCCACCTTCCCGTTTTCGCTTGAAGTGGACGTCAGGGTCTTCTTCCTCTACTTCTTCAGATCAACATGTTCCATAGGGGTCGTACCTACCCCATCAGAAGCAGCTGCTGGAGCCTCAGTACCTGTATCAGCTTCAAAGCGAGAACTTCCTGCATCCGAGGCCTCGCTATCATCAACAGCAATGAACTCCCCGAGGCCTGACACGCGGACCCTCTTACCCTCGCTCTTCTCAGTGACCTTCCGCTTCAGCAGCTGAGAGATCAACTTCACACCAAAAGAATTAATAAAAAATCCAGTGGGTGTGGGGTTCGATGTTCTACACCACTGGAAGAATCGCAGGGTCGTCAGAAGGTTAGGAGTTCTTAGCGGCATGCACGGTCGCGCCTCAGTACAGCCAGCAATGAAGAACCGCCAGACACGAGCTCCATCGATGAGGCTCCCCATAAAGGCCAGACTGCTGTTTGGATTGCCTACATACAGTTGGTCATATCCAAACTGACGGGCAAACTGACTCAGAACATAGGGCTCCAGGTAACAGGTGTCCCCGCTTCTATACAACAAGTGGGATGGTCGGATGCTAACCAGCCATTCAAAGACTCCCCGACTCAATGACGTCCGCCCTTCCCCTACATCCTTGAATTCTTCACCATAGCCTGCATCGTGAATGTAGGGAAAGCATCAAAAAAGGCTATAGACGTCATGACGGCACAGCAGTTTACGGACCGCAGCTACATAAGTCTTTGACCACGAAGACCCCTCGAATCGACGGAGAAGCGCCATTCGAACACCTTCTGGGGGCTCCTCACCAGCTTGAATAATGGAGGGGCAGTGAAGGGTGAACCATGCCATCAAATAAGTATATGGTAAACCAATTCTGGGGTTTGGTCTGTCGCGAGGTAAGATAGTCTCCTTTCCCCGCTTCGTTATTGGTGGCCTACAGAAAGCCTCCGTCAATGCACGAAGACCTCTTTGAATACAGCATACCATGGCTAGAAGAAGTCCAAGAAAACGATCATGGACTAGATGAACAGGGGGCAATAATACAGTCGGATGAATGACATCGCTAGACGAGGACGGCACCACACATCTCTTCAACCAAACCGTTAAAAAGCCAGCCAGAAGTGCCTTCTGGGATGTTAGCCGATGAGCCTGGTCGTGGAAACTCCGAAGAATATCACCTTTCTCATAGGGTCCATCGTCTTCTTCCAAAATCAAATCCCCTTGGGAGTGCTCTTGCATCCGGCGAAAGATGTCTTCATCTGCAACTCCACAATGAGCTGCTTCGGGAGTGCCTTCCAGGTCGGGGAACAAATAATTCCCCCAGCTCTTCAAACTGCATGAAGCTCCCTTATGGCTCCCATGCATGCTGGATCAAATGTAAAGGTGGCACATCAACTCCCGGTAAGTCTCAAACAAGGCGGGCTCCTGCTTCTCCAGAAGTGCCAATTCCGCCTCGCACGGAAAATATTCTTCATATGGGAAAGACCCCAAAGGCAAAGCAGAAACTTCCCACATCTCGTGCAAAGTCATGCCCAATTCGCCAACAGGGGTGAAGAAGGTCCCTGTAGCCGGGCAGTACAACTCAAAGATGGCATAAAAGTTCGCTACGCTCATCTGAATGTCATAACAGGTCGCCCTGACGGCCTCGTAAAGTCCCAGCCTCTCCAAATCTTCTTCAAAATGGGCAAGGACATATAAAGTCAAGTCCCCCCACCATGCCTTAGGAGGATGAATCCACCCCGGGGTCCTGAAATCAGTGGCTGGATAACTGCCATGAACCTTAAAGAACTGATTTTCAAAAGTCTGAGCCACTGCGGGATTTTCTCCCACTGGGATGTCCGGAAGTACGTTCCTAGGATGGAGATCCAATATGCAGCGAGGAGGACCCGTCCTTGTGTAACCGGGAGACAAAATTATCAACTTCCCTACGTGAACGGAATCAGTAGTCTGCGTCACTTGCTACTGCATCTTCCGAGCCCTCGTCACACATTGAAAGAAGGACAAGGGAAAATGCCGCTTGCTAGATGGGAGATAGTACTTCTCACCATCCAATTTGAAAATCCACTGCCCCTCTCCTGCTAGCAGCTGGTGATCGTTGTCTGGCGCTGCATCTCCAAACATGAAGCCGGGCTTCTGATAGATTCTTCAGTCAGAATCTTCAAGGGGAGCAGTAGTTAAGATGTTCCTCATGGTACGCTGATCCCCAGCATGAATAAGTGCATCCCGACCAGGAGCGTTCCGCTCGCTGAATAGTGAAGCCTGCCTTTGAAACTGCAGGCTGACGTTGCCATCCAGCCCCCTGGCTGTGCCAAAGAGATTGTTCAGAGAACCAGGAGTATAATGCACTGCAAAATAACAAGGGGAAACTATGATTAGTTCATCGGCTGAAGGAAAGCTAAAACAAGAATATAATTTTTGTTAAGGCATAGATTCGCTCTTCGAGCGAAGTTGGCCTAACAATAGCTTCGCCCCGAAGCTCAGCTTCGCAGCTGCAGCTTAACTCCGCACTCCACATGAAGGCAGGATGCAGAAAAATATCTAAGTAGTAGCTTCGCTCTGAAAGCTTGGCCTCAACGTGAAGGAGCCCCAAGAGCTAACTTCGCCAGAAGAATACTGCTGCTTGAAAAGGAAAAATTATTATCTTGAGGGCATTAAGGTCCTTTTTCAACCGTGCTTCTAAAGCTAACTTTGCATCCTATCATCCAACAGGATGTGAACCTCCTAAGGGATAGCTTCGCCCGAAAGCTTGAAGAAGAGACCCTTCGGTTCTAAGATTCCCAATCAAGAAATTAAGGGAAATTAAGGGACTTGAACTCCCTGAGATCACTAGATCACAATGGATCATTCTAGATTCATTATGAGATAGCCGAAAGATTGGCTTCAAGAAGAGATGAAAATCTCTGAATAAAAGGGAAATATCCCTACCTGCGATAGGTCGTTCGATGACCAGAGGAGGAGAAGGTCCCTCTGTCGTAGAGGATGCTACCTCTTTGCCTGCTCGTCTTTTGGGAGCCATCGAAGAACTGAAGAAGTTCTTGAAGTGCTCAAACGAAGAAGAAAGAAGAAGAAGAGATTTGCAGTTCTCTGAAAATTCAAAGAGAAGTGGTGCCTTCTCTTTCAGCCTAATCGGGTTTTTATAGGCGAATGATCGCCTAAATGTCGCCTCCTCATAAGGAGCGTAAGCAGTCGTTTCAAATTAATTTGAAACGGTGCCTAAAGCGCCTTCTCGAGAAGCTTTACTTCAGCCCCGCTAAGGGCTAACTCCGCCGTGAGTTCAGCATCGACCTCATGCGATGTTTGAGTAACTTTGCTAAAAGATGAACCTTAGCCCCGCTGAAAGCGCGGCTCTAACTTCGCAGAAAATTCATACTAGCTTCGCTGGAAGTTCATTCCTGATTTAGCTGGGATTCTTTCTTTAACTTCGTAAGAAGTTTAGCCCCGCCGGTCCATTCCAATTGCCTTCAAAATTCAAAAGGAAGAGGGAAACAGAGCAGATAAGCAGAAAATAAATATTCTTTATTGATTTCAAAAGGAAAGATACATTGACACTACATCAAGGTGGTCTTTCGTACAACCGAATCATTGCTCCAAAGGCATACAAGTCGTCCTATCTACTTCAAGGTGATAAGCCAAACCAACTGGACATGAAAGGCCTCCCTCCTGCACAAGGCCGTAATCCTTCGCTTAATGGCAGATTTTGCCATTAAGAAGCTGGATCTTCTTTGATGAAAATTGGCAAAGGATCGGTTGCCACCAGAAAGCTGGATCTTCCGTAATCAAAATTGGCAAAGGAAGGATCCGAGACCTTACAGGTGACGTCCGCCTTCCCGAAGTGGAACATCTCGGATAAGCGACTACCAGCCTCTTCTCGAAGTGGATCATCTCGGATAAGCGACTGCCAACCTCTTCTGGGAGCACCCATCAGCTTCTCCAGTTTGTTCCTCCTGCTTAGGATTAAAGTTTCAATCAAAAGATCAAGAGGCAAGTCTCTGGTCTCTTTCATCAAATCGAAAGATTGGCAGACACAGTTCACTGCAACGCAAACTGAAAACGGGTTAGCAGTAAATCAAAGAAAAATGGAAGCATGATACGCTAAGTTAAATTCTTTGGGCGAAGCAATTTATATCCGATCCAGTTGCACTTTAAGGATTGATTTCAGTTAAGCAAAGGATAGCTTCGCTTGCACAGTGATAATGGGCTAGCTCAGCATAAGCCAAGTCTTAGCTCCGCCTAAGGCAGTTAGGCCGGAGAAGCCTCAAAGAAGGGCTAAGTCCTAACTCGCCTATATGGCTAAGCCAGACTAGTCCAGGGGGACACAGTCTTAGCCCTACCTATATGGCAAGACTGGCTCAACCTTGAAGAGGTTAAGTCCCAATTCTTACTTATGTGGCGGATTTAACAGATAGATTCAACAGGTCAAGACAGGAACCCTGCATGAGAAAGTCTATTTCTAATCAAGCAAGAATGATAGCTTCGCCGAGAAGCTGAAAAATAGGGCTGAAGCCCTTCTCTGCAAATCAGTTAGATACAAATGAAGAATAAGGGAAATCAATCCCTGAAGTAGCTGGTAGAGCTAAAATTAAAGGAAATAAGCTCCTAAAGTTGGTAAAAATCTCTGGATGACCAAAGCTTACCAGTCCAGAGATCTGAGTATCTTTCTCTGGACAACCAGGAGATATCATGAACAGACTGTTTCCCTGAAGAAGACTTCAAGTGTCCTATTTATAGGTCTCATGGCCTGATCACACCGCTGCTACTTCAAGCTTAGAAGCGCAAGCGAATTTAAGGCATTCAAGCACTGAGCCTTGAGAAAGGGAATAGTCTCCCTCGAAAATACATGCAGAAGCAATGATCTTCCTCGTTAATGCAAGAGAGGCTATTCTAACCTCGAAAAAGGAGCAACCCTTCTCGTAACTAGCAGAAAAGCAGTTAGCCTCGGGAAAGGAACATCGTTCCAAAACCGATTTAAAGCAAATCTACTTCGGGAGGCTCGAATGTGAAGCTACCCAGACGCGAAGCTACTCAGAATCGCGAATCTACACGATTCCTCGGCGAACTTATTCCAATCCAGAAGCAGGATTGAAAGCGAAGTTGAACTCAACCATTATGGCGACATTCATACTTCACATACCATCAATCAAAGCAATTTAAAGTATTTCAGAGTCTGAACCATTCCATTGCAGACTTTCGAAAACTTTGAAGGGGGTCTTGTTGACACTCTAAAAAAGACAAAGATTCCTAACTGGCCTGAACAATGTCTAAACTTGTTGACATTTACAAAAGACAAGTGGCAGACAAGCCGACGACCAGTTCTGTACCCATCTCTGAGGGACAAATCAGCGACTTGGACTTTACTGATCCAGTGAAGCAGACAGTGAGCCCAGATTGTCTTTAAAGAGACCTAAGCAGGTCTAAGATGTTAGGTTAGCTACACACTTAGCATCACATAAGACCAAGGGGATAGCCTCACCTGAGAAACTAAGTTTGTCCAACTTCACCTTGAAGCTGTTCAAAGCTCTATCAGTATGCTAACTTATAGCTTCACTTGAAGCGCTCAGTTAACTCTGCAGAGAGTTAGCTTCATTTGAAGCCACACGCAACCACGCAGAAGGATGGTCGATAGCTTCGCCACAGATGTTTATCCAGCTCCGCTGAAGAGCTTTCTTCTGACTTCGCCAGATGTTCCTTCTAGCTCCGTTGTGAGCTCGACGCGGCAGCTTCCTTGCGGGTCTTTCATGGTCACCTTTGACCAATTAAATCTTTAGATGAGATCAAATCTATTCAAGATCAAATCTAATCGAGATCAAATTTAAGATCAAATTTGGCAGTTGTTTACCATAATCTCTTGACTCTCTTAAAACAAGTAAGAGGATCAGGGGAGATCTTTCAATTATTGGGAAAGAATCAAAACAGATCAGGAGATCGACGCTACCTGCTATTCCTAGCTTCGCAGAAGCTGATTCTAGCCTCACGGCAAGGCTACTTTCCAAATTTAAACAGATTGACTCAATTTGTTTTTAGATTTTCAGGGACAATTATACCCTGCTCTCCCTATAAATAGCCCACTAGAGGCATACGAAGAGAGAGGCACACATGCAGAGGCACGCACAGAGAGAGACGGCTAAACAGATATCTATTCTCTTGCTTCCAAGAATTCAGAGAACTACTTCTCTAATCAGGGTGCTGATACCCTAAGACCTTCCTCTCAAGGAATCTTCGGAACCAGGCGAGAAGGAATTCCCAAGTGGAGGCAGTTTGAGAAGTAACAAGAGGGTTTCTACCAACCTTCTGTTCTCTGATTCCCCGAACCAGGTGAGAAGGGAATCCCATCGATATCATCGTCAAAGGGACAAAGTGGTCGCGCGCTGACCAGACTCCTATCGGCACACTTCTCCAGAATCTCAGAGGAGATCTACTTGTAATCTTTTTTTAGAATACTTGTAATTTAGCTCCTCGACCCTTTTTTTTGTAAGTTTTTCCTTTTGCAAAATCAATGGAAAACATGGCCAATATGTCAAAAAAAGGCATGTTGAGCCCTGGGCCTGAAGGCTTCTTCAAGACATAGTCGAATCGGATTTCTTTCTGCTTCTCTTTTCCCATTGTTGGGAGCGGAGCCGGTGAGAATATTTGTACTGACGTCGTCTGCTGTTGTGTCTCGTCTGTAGCTTTCTCATACTGTTTTAAGTATGATTTTCTGGATCGAGTACCTGTCGGTTGAGGTACGTCAGCCTGCGTCACGCAAGCATGCTTTTTCCCTTCAGAATCGCTGAGAGAAACTGCTGTGAGATTGCCATCATCCGCAGGATGGAGATAACATTACAAGATTTGCCCTTCGACTTGGATTTCTTCGAATCCCATTGTTCATCTTGGACAAAGTCTGGGTGTATCCACATGATTTTCCCTGTCTCCAGTGTCAAGGGAACAAGACGCTTATTCTCTTGAGTTTTAGCTGAAGGATGCTTTACTTCCAGCCATGGTGCAGGGATTGGAAAGGTCCCGTCAGGAAATGTGACTTTTGGGGTTTTGCCGAACTCGAGGGTCATCATGTTTGCAGTGACTTTCTTTTGTTCTGATTTCAGAGTCAGAACTCCGGCTTCGACTAAAGCTTGGATCTTGTCTTTGAGGACAAAGCACTTGTCAATAGGATGATGAAACATCCTATGAAAGAGACAATAATTAGGATCGCTTGTGCGTCCCATTTCTTTAGGCGTCGAACATCTGGCAGCTTCAATTTATTCCCCTTGTGTAATAAATGGAATATTGCGACAACGTGCTCGTCTTTGAAGGAGTATTGTTTCGGAGGAAACTTAGACTTCTGATTATTGAAGCCGCTCTTCTTGGCCTTCGAATGACTATCCCCCGACAATTTGACGGACATAGTCTCTTTCCCTTTGGCTTGGCCATGTCGCCGCGTCCCTTATTATTGATACCCATTTGCCTTTAGGGGTGGATGGCTCAAATTTTTTAGCTGACTTTTCGGCTATCTCAGCTTGCTCCAGTTCTTTCCAAGTATGGGCTTTGATAGCTCCCATGCGAATTTCTACTTGGTCTAAGAAGTTATGCCTGCATGTCTGTAAGAGCATGGGTAATGGCATCCCTGCTGGGCACATCAGAGATAAGTTTTGAACCGCTCAATGTAGTCGCGGACAGATTCGCCCTTCTTCTATATGGTAGAGAGAAGTTTATCCATGGTTACCTCGGTATCGTCCTCATAGAAACGAGAAAGAAATCGGGTTTCCAGGTCGATCAGGAATTGGCAAAGCCCGGAGGGAGACTTCAGAACCAGTCAAGTGCTACCCCCTTTAAGGTGCCGATGAACAATCTGGCCATGATAGCATCGTTGTCTATAACATTACCGGTCTGAGATCGGAAATAGTAGATGTGCTGATTTGGTGAGCTTTTTCCATCATACGTATGTAATGTTGATGGTTTGAACTTTGACGGGTATGGTACTGAGTCCCATTCTAAAGGTAAGGACGGACTGCCCCTACTTTCTTTAGTTCACCCCTCTGAGGTAGGGATGCGATCTGAGCTTGGATGCCCTTAAGAACTTCAGCGTCCATAGAAGAATTTTTCCTCGACTTCTCAGTCTTTGGTTGTTCATTGCTATGATGTGTAAAACCCTAGAGGGGGGTGAATAGGTGATAATGCTAATCTAGAAACTAAATGCGCTAAATGCGGAAGCTTAAAATAAATTTGCAAACACACTTAGTATAACCAACAAGTGTAGCCGAATTCCCCGTGAAGGGCTCTGGACTAACTCCTCTTGATTCCCCTTGAATGGGTTGAGGTGCTATGTGAAGCTCTTGTGGTTAAGTATAAGTGAGGCACACACAAACAACCAAGCATACACAGATATAGCAATATGAAATATGCAAGGTACAATGCAAGCAATGTATGATATGAATAATGAATGATGCTTTGCACAAATAAACAAGAGAGAGAGAGAGAGTTGAGAGATATTGGATCAAACGCTAACAACAAGATATGTTTCGAGGTTCAAGCCCCTAGCTCTACATCCCCGCCTTCACCACCGTGAAGGATTTCCAATCCACTAAAAGGAGTACCGAACTCCTCTCTCAACCAACAATGCCACCGAGGCAATACAACCACACTCCACCTCTACCGAAGAGGGATAAGGCCCGTAGCCAATACAATCACAATCACCTCTACCGAAGAGGGATCCAAACACCACTCCGATCAACCTCTACCAAAGAGGGATACACAAATACAAGGAGGGTTTACAACTTGGAGGCTCAACAACCTCAAACACTTCTCTTTTTCCACAAACAAAGATCCTAATAGATTAGGATAGAAGATATAGCTCAAGTGGATATCAAGGTGTTTTTGGAAAGCAAATAACAAAGAAAAACTACTTGGGAATCTCTTGTAGATGATAGAATTGAAAATCCAAAACATATCCCAAAAACCTAGTTTTCTTTGATTTTTCAAAACCCTTGAAAAACAATAAAGATGAAATCTTTGAGGCTCTAAAACACTTTAAAAACTTATTTTTAAAACCAGAGAATAGGAATTTTTGCTCTTGAAAATCTTAGTTAAAAACCCAAGCAATGGGGTATTTATAGCCCCAAAATAAAACTAGCCGTTAGGCTGATCTGTCAGCCTGACAGGCCTAGCGGTCAGCCGGCCGGCAGACCGCCAACGGTCAAAAATCTGACCGTTGGAGCAAACCGGTCGACCGCCCGACCGACCGAAATAAACAGAGCACTGCTCTCAGGTCCGGTCGGCCGCCCGGCCGACCGTCCCTGTGTCTGCCAAACGTGCACAAGCTTGTGCACGTCAGTCGACCGCAAGGGTCGACCGGCCTTGGTACGGTCGACCCGTGCGGTCGGCCGTCCTGGCCTGTCAGCCACTGTTCTGGGACAGAAACACAGTTAAAACATTTTTCTAAAATTCTTTTAAGTCTTGTAAAAATCTTCAAAATAGTTTTATCATTTTGCATTGATATATAAACATGTGATAAACATTTCAACTCAAATATCAACTATTCATGAAAACCAAAACCAAACATAAAACGTGTGTGTTTGTGCACTTGAGCATATCAACTATTCTTATCTTTACACATGGATCTAAAACTCAAACTAAACACTAGGATACCTAAATCTTCTTGACGATCTTCAATCTTCAAGCCGACTCGATCCCAAACGTGATCCACGAGCTAGGCTATGTATGATCTTGATGCTCGAGCCCTGGAATCACCAAGTGAAGGCTTCCAAACTCATCTTTTTGAAGCAATCACCAACTAATATCTTGATCAATGATCTGTAACTAAAATCACAAGATAATTAGTAAACATAACTACATGAGTTAATCATCATCAAAACTAGGGTGGAAGGCCTTTGGGCCAACAATCTCCCCCTTTTTGATGATGACAAAACTCATGGAGTTATATATGCATGGATTAAAGTTAAGCTTCAAGGAAGCTCCCCCTTAACTCATGCATAAACCAATAAACAATAAATATGCAATGAAGGCTCTTAAATATGAATGCATAAAAATACATAAACAATAAAAAGGTTCTAGATACCAATGAATTGTTCAAAAATAAAACATGCTCTAGATACCAATTAAAATTAAACTAAATTAAACTTAATATATGCAAAACATAAATAGGCATATATAAACCTTCTTAAAATCTTTCTCCCCCCTTTTGTCAATCATCAATAAAGGGGTAAAAACCAAAACAAAACAAAATCTTCTCCCCCTTTTAATATAAAGAAACACTCATCAATAAGGGGTAAAAGCAAAACCAAATCATAAATTTTTTCTCTTGGTGATTCCAAGAGCTCGAGCATCAAGATCATACATAGCCTAGCTCGTGGATCACGTTTGGGATCGAGTCTGCTTGAAGATTGAAGATCGTCAAGAAGACTTAGGTATCCTAGTGTTTAGTTTGAGTTTTAGATCCATGTGTAAAGATAAGAATAGTTGATATGCTCAAGTGCACAAACACACACGTTTTATGTTTGGTTTTTGGTTTTCATGAATAGTTGATCAAAACAAGTTTAATTGATATATGTATAGTTGTTTCATTCTATATATGCATGCTTAACTTTTAAACAAACTTATTTTGACTTTCCTATTCATGTATTGAAAAATCCAAGTTTGATAAAAATACATGTTTTGATTTTTGGTAAAATGTTAAGAAACAAAAATGGTTTCATATGCTTGATATTTGAGTTGAAATGTTTATCACATGTTTTAATATCAATGCAAAATGATAAAACTATTTTTGAAGATTTTTATAAGACTTAAAAGAATTTTTAGAAAAATGTTTTAACTGTGTTTCTGTCCCAGAACAGTGGCTGACAGGCCAGGACGGCCGACCGCACGGGTCGACCGTACCAAGGGCCGGTCGACCCTTGCGGTCGACCGACGTGCACAAGCTTGTGCACGTTTGGCAGACACAGGGACGGTCGGCGGGGCGGCCGACCGGACCTGAGAGCAGTGCTCTCTGTTTATTTCGGTCGGCCGGGCGGTCGACCGGTTTGCTCCAACGGTCGGATTTTTGACCGTTGGCGGTCGGCCGGCCGGCCGACCGCTAGGCATGTCAGGCTGACAGATCAGCCTAACGGCTAGTTTTGTTTTGGGGCTATAAATACCCCATCTCTTCATGGTTTTATCTAAGATTTTAAGAGCGAAAATTTCTCTGATATTCAAGTGTTTTAAACAAGTTTTCAAAAGAGTTTAAGTGCCAAGAAGATCTATCTTTATTTTATTTTAGGTTTTTGAAAAAATCAAAGAAAAGAGTATTTTGGGAGATTTGTCTTGATTTTCATTTTCTATCTTTTACAAGAGTTTTCCCAAGTATTTTTCTTTGAGTTTTTATTTTCGAAACACCTAGTTTTCCACACTTGAGCTATATCTTGAACATATTTTTTTCTCCCCCTTTTTGTTCGAAACAACGAATCAATAAAGGGTTAATAAAAAATATGTTCTCCCCTTTTTTGTCTAAAACAAAAACAAAAACCAAATAGGGGTGACAATCAATTAAGGTATCAATTGAAAATATGTCAAAGTAGCATTTTGATACCAATTGAAAGTAAACAAAGATCAATAAATGGTATATGCGATATACATTCATGAAGAGGAAGACGGTAAAGTAACTTCCCTACACATATACATTACATGAAGGAGGGATGACAAGCTCTAATTCACATAACGTATAATATGTAATGCATAAGAGGAGATGTGAAGCTCCCCTACACACGTGTATCACATAAAGAAGAGATTGTCAAGCTCTTCAATACAAGATACACTCATCATGAATTTATATGTAGAAGAGATGTTAAGCTCTCCTTGCATATAGGCAATACAAATCAAAACTTTTATTTATTTATTTTTTAAACAAAATTTTGAGATACTAAATTTTAAAACATTCAAATAAACATCAAATAATCATCTTGATATCAAAAGAGAGTATTTTTCTTTTTAAGTATATGATATCAATTTAAAATTTTTATATTCTATCATAAAGCAAGGGAGTGAAAATACAAATACCAATTGTAAATATGAAAATCGAATTTTCTCCCCCTTTATGAAATACCAACAAAACACATGCATAAGCTTGAAATAAGATACCAATTGAAAAGCAATTGAAAACTAATCAATTGAAACAAAGTTAAAACTCAAGCTTAGCATAAGCACAAACATATATCATTGTTATTTCGGTTAATGAGGAGTTGGGCGAGCATCTGTTGAATGTTGTCTAAGGCTTCTTGCTGAGCCTTTAAGGTTTGCTCTTGAGCTTCCAATCGCCGACGGAGGTCATCATTATCGTTATCAGCCATATTCACTGATACTCTATCCGATCGTACCGAGCTGACTGTCGCTGAAGAGGCATACCCACTGTCTTCGTCCTCTTGATCAGACCATTGGAATAATCTTCTCATTGGTTCTAGTGAGGTTACTGTAGTTGAGGAGGATGGCTGCTCATAACTGTAGGGTATTGCAACCCTAGATCTGGTGTTTCGGAAGACACCTTCTTTGTGTACCAAGACTTCGCCAAGGCCCGGACTATAATCTAGATTTGGAGAACTGGAGGAAGCGGCATGTGACGCTCGTCTGTCCCTATGCGGTTATCGTCCCCTTCCGATCATATTAACAGTTGCGATGCTTCGCAGGAGCTTATTGTGATAGTCGGTCAAAAACTGATCGTCGGTCTGGAGGAGTGGCGAGGATTGGTCCTAGCCGACAATGGACTGAGTGGACTGTCACCAACTGACATCCCACTTGTTGACAACAGGAGGGAGAAGTCCGAAAAGATTCCGACTTCCATTTGCTTGTCAAGAATTCTCGCAAGTCAGACCCAGCCAGGCTTAAGTAGTTTAGCGCAAATGCTCTGTTGGATTGTGCATAGGACGATGCCCTGTTCTTTTCATCATTGCAAAGGTAATTAGCACTAAATAGTGCTTTAGCTCTATCTTTGCAGATAAGAATTTTGGGAATGTCTTTAGGTGCTGAAGCTGCATAAGCACCGCTGTCAACACTTAGGGACGATCCCTTAGCTCCGTTGCGAAGAGCGAGCTTAGTGCTTGATGAACTGTGGAGCGGAGCACACTGTGGCGCTTTGTCTGCTTCCTTGCTGTGAAGGTGATTAGCTCTAGATGGTGCTTTAGCTCTAGCTTCACGGCTAAGAACTTTGGGAATGTCCTTGGGTCTGAAGCTGTATAAGCACCGCTGTCAACACTTGGGGACAATCCCTTAGCTCCGCTGCGAAGAGCGAGCTTAGCGCTTAAGGAGCTGGGGGGCAAAGCACGCTGTGGTACTTTATCCGCTACCTTGCTGCGAAGGTGATTAGCACTGCTAGGTGCTTTAGTTCCAGTCTTGCGGCTGGGAACTCCGCGCGTACCCTGAGGTACTGGCGTTGTGTTTGCCATGTCATCAGCAAATTCACTCATAAGAACAAGGTTAGCGCGAGGTGTTGCTGCTCCCGAATTAGGCGAAGGTATAGTCACCGTTTTAGCTTCACGACTAATGGTGTTGACGAAGCAGGCAAGCGTTTTGCATTTGTCTTCGCGGGATAGACGAACTTGTGGCGTAGCTACGCCTGAAGCTTCACATGGAGCTTTCTATTTCAGCCTCCACATCTGCTTTGAAAGAGGGGACTTAGGTTTGCAGAGAACCTGGCTAGCCTCGCGCGAGACTGAGAGGAGTTGGGAGGATTCTGCCTCCGTTTATGCTCCGAACCCTTGGTCATTGTGACATTTCTATGTTTTCGTGCATGGAGCATTAGACTATCTCCCGCGAGGAGTTCTTCGAATTTTTCTTGGTCGAAATGAACGACCAAATTTTTGACAATAATGGATTCAGAATTCTGACCGTTGCATTGCGGCCCTGCTTCCTTGTTGCGCCAAAGGACCGTAATAGGCTCGCAAAGATCCTTATCTGTCTTCACAGAGGCCTGCTCTGAAGAATTAGCCAGAGGGGTTCTGGCTATGCCAACTTCCTTGCGCGTACGTAGGGGAGTTTTGCAACCCCAGGAAGAAGTTGTTCGAACTTCATTTGGCCAGAGCGAATGACCGGCATTTCAGCAATAGACCTAGAGGTCTGATCGTCGCATTGCGACACTTGATTCTTAGCAGTGGAGAAGTAGTTCTCTGAATTCTTGGAAGCAAGAGAGTAGGTCTCTGCCTTTAGCCGTCTCTCCTCTCTTTTTTCAGCCTCTGGCCCTCTATTTATAGAGAGCAGGGGTATAATTATCCCTTGAAAATCTGGAAACAGATTGAGTCAATCTATTTTATATCTGGAAAGTAGCCTTGCCGCGAGGCTAGAGATAGCTTTTGTGAAGCTAGGAATAGCAAGTAGTGATGATCCCTTGATCTGCTCTGCTAAATGCGGGAAGTGCCCTTAATTCTTTCCCATTAACTGAAAGATTTCTCCTGGTCTTCTTACCTGATTGGGAGAGTCAAAAGATTATGGCAAGCAACTGCCAAATTTAATCTCAATTAGATTTGATCTCAATTAGATTTGATCTCATCTGGAGATTTGATTGGTCAAAGGTGACCATAAAAGATCCGCAGCGGAGCTACCGTGTTGAGCTCACAGCGGAGCTGGGAGAAGCATCTGACGAAGTTAGAAGAAAGCCTCTTCAGCGGAGCTGGATAAACTTTGTGGCGAAGTTGCCAATCAGCCTTTTGCGCGGCTGTGTTGAGCTAACTTTCTGCGGAGTTAGCTGAGCGTTTGCAGGCGAAACTGCAAGTCAGCTCGCAGCGAAGTTATGAAAGATCTTCCTGCGATGCTAAGCAATTTTAGCTTCTCATGCGAGACTTATTTTGTGGGCTCGTGCGAGACTAAGTTTTGAGCTAACTTAGTGTCCCTGGACCTGCCTGGACCTTCTCACGAGCTTTTCTTGGCTTACTGTCTGCTTCACTGGATCAGTAGAGTCCAAGTTGCTGATTCGTCCCCTTTGCGATTGGTGAAGAACTGGCTGTCGGCTTGTCTGTCACTTGTCTTTTGTAGATGTCAACAAGTTAGACCTCGTTCAGGCCAATTAGGAATCTTGTCTTTTTTTTAGAGTGTCAACATAGGGTGTCCCGCTCCCCAATGAAATAGACCCAGGAGATTACGGCACACCTGGCAGGAGGCAGGGGAGTAGGAGTACCAGTACACCCCACAGAAACACCTGGTGGCCTCTGAAATCACCTAGAGGGGGTGAATAGGTGACTAGCTAATATAATGATGAATTAATACAGAATTTAAAACTATTTATGCAAACTATAAATTCTTAAGCACAACACACCAAGTATAACCTAAGAGTGTAGTCAAATTTCTCGTGAAGGGCTCTGGACTATCTCCTCAAGATTCCTGTAGATAAGAGTTGAGGTGCCGCTTTGGCTCTCTTGGTTGAATACAAGTGTGAGCAAATAATCCCCACGCATATAACAATATAAGCACAAATATATCAAGCAAGTAAAGATATGAGCAATAAGCATAAGCAAGATATAAAGACAAGTGAGAGATAGAGAGAGCAATCGCAAACACGGGAGATTTGTTTCGAGGTTCGAGCACACTTGCTCTACGTCCTCGCCTTCAACACTATTAAGGATTTCCACTAGAATCGATCCCACCGGATCACTCGGTGCCGCAACACCTACAAGCAAGTTCACACTAGAACTTATTTAGACTCTCTAGTCCCTTCACTCGTTCCCGCAAGAACTACACACCGCAAGCACACTAGCTTGCCGAGGCTGCACCTCTACAATGAGCTCTCACTAGAACTCGAAACACCGCGAACCTGCAAGTCCGCCTCCTCAAATACAAAGTATGAAAACTTTGGTGATCACAACACTTTGATCACCTAAAATCCTCTCACAACAAAGATCCCTATAGGATAGGTATAGCAATGGATAGCTCAAGTGGTTGTGAGAAAAACAAGGATGGAAGTGATGGTGAAAAACTCAAGATACTCTTTTATAAAACACTCTTGAAAATCTCTCCTTTTTATATGGCAATTTTGGCTCTTAAACAAGTGTAGATAAACACATAATAGAGTAGGAAAAACTGGCTCAAAAACTCACTTAAAATCTTGTAGAAAATAGTCCATGGGAACCCTTTTATATAGGCCAAGAAAAACTAGCCGTTGGGGTCCAAATCAGTAGTCTGCACCGCTGTAGGTCGACCGCCCGGTCGACCGGCCAACGGTCAGATTTCTGACCGTTGAGCCAGCAGTCGACCGGCTGGTCAACCGTGACCTGGGTACAGAGAGCAGACACTCTCTGTCGGTCGACCGCCCGGTCAACCGGGGCCATTTTCAGAGAGCAGAGCTGTCACGCCCCGCTTCCCAAAATACTCTGGAGCGGAGACGCGACATGAATCAGCGACGCATATACGCAAGGAAAATACCTCACGTATACGCGCTAAGCCTAAAGTAACCCGAAACAAGCAATAAATTTCAACTGTAATAAATCATGATTACTGCAATATCACATATAAGTATCCACGCATGATATCATATAAATGAAGACTGGAATAACAACTGAATCTGATATAACGAGAATCGGGAAATAATATGAAGGCTAGAAAGATAAGAATACCGGAATCGAATAGGGAGAAGCTCCAGCTCTTTGTAAAGCGTACGGTCTCATCGAACACCTGACAATAGAAACAAAGCATCCAATATCTGGACGTACAAATTCAGGGTCGTCAGAAAGCGACCTGGTGAGTGTGTGTAAAGGGGAGAGCTCGTGCATATAAACAATATGCACAGAATAATAACATGATAAACTGCAGTCAGAAAATAACAAAATAGCATGATAAACAAATAACTAGGATAACTGCATAACAACATGAATGAAGATATAAGGCAACTATTACAACTGTAAACAAACAACTGATGTCAAGATGTGTAACCTAACATATATCACTAGTCTGGTTGGTTATTATTAACCTAACTAATATAGTACTTAGCTGTGTCCCATACCACAGCCATTTTCCCACATATCAATCAATGTTATGGTTAATGTAACTGCCTGTCAATGTAGTGCATGTGTTTTGAAAGAGTACCGTGCATGCCCGGTACCACGGTCTAACACCCCTGGCGCTGAACCAGGACAAGCCGCAAGGCTCTAATAACTAAAGACCACAGCCCCACACGAAAAGACAACTAGTGTGGCGCTGTAATTTGGGCATAGCCCTGACAACTGATAACTAAATAGGTAGCCAGTACTACCTTGGTTCCCCATGGTTGGAACCCACAACTCGGTACCATAATAAGTCCTTTCAAAATACACTATATACATTATCAGACAATTACCCTGTACCCCGGGTTATGGTGTCTTTTATTAACAAGCAATCAATATATTTTAATACGTAATAATACTGATATCTCCAATAACTGCTGATGTCAATACTAGCTGATAATCTGACAACTGACAACTAACAACTGATATCTGACAACTGAGTAGCTGACAACTAATATCTGACATCTGAAATAGGATACTGGAGATATAGCCACCAACACAATAGTGTCAACAACCGGTTACTGATACAGATACCTGACAACTACTATAAACTCTGAACACGTCATATGATCACCAACAAATAATCTCACCAATAACTGATAAAGTGATGACTGCTATCTGATAACTCTGAAGTACAAAATCATCAATATCAACTAGATCACTAACATAATAACTCAATCTCTATTAACTGAAGTATTCAATAACTAAACATGAAGCACATGGTATATCCTCGAGACCAACAAGTCAACAGATATCAAAATCATAACGAAGTAAGGGAATCATCCTCAAACAACAAGGAGTCTAGAATTTCTATACATCTGATAATCAACATTAACAAGTTCATCCATACTCAAATGATATGATCAGTAATTAAATCCCAAAAACTCACAACTAAAAATCTAGCTAAGTCAATCTCATCTTAAGGCAGATCAGACTTCATTATAAAGAATGTAAATCCCAGATCAACATAACTTAAGATAAATCCAAATCATGGTCCAACTTTCCTCACAACTAAGACTAAATCAAGCATAATAAATAATAAATAAGAACTAACAAGAATACTAATATCCTGGTGATAAAACATCGAGTCCCGAAATGTCTAACATCAACTACATCTGATCTATAATCTGTGGTATCTCTAAGCCGTCTCATATCGATATAGAAACGTCATATCTACTTGTCCACAATATCCAAAAGTGTTTCGGTTGGAATAATCACCAAATACATGAATGTCAAATCTGATAACTAATACCAACTATATCAACCTCAAGATCGAGATGAGTCAAGTCACAGTCTAAGGTGTATCAAAACTAGGCCAAAGCTAACAACGACAAACTACCAACACATGAAATGATGCTGATACAAGCTCCTATCAACTTAATAAATAAAGTGAACAATCATTGATGTCTCATGAAGCGTTACAAGTAATCAAACTGGTAAAATATAACAGAAAGTCACATAAAATGATAATAGTAACATGTAATGCATACCGACAACGGTAAATACACAAGAACGAACACTCACATGAAATGACTCGGTTTCAGAATCGAATCGCCGTCTGGTCTTCACTGCATACCTACGGATCATCCCATGAATTGATCTTTGAATCGCCTATGTATCGGGTCCACAACGAGCACGAATCCGAATCGGGTCCGGGTCTCCTGCAACGGGTCCGGATCTGACGAACGTGTCTGGATCTCACCAAACGGGTCTGTAGTCGCTACAACGCGCCACCAAAAATACAGGTTGATATACAAACACATACATACAGTACGCATATGCATGCACATTGATAGACATACGTCTACATACACCAACAACACCCATGAATACGAACTCACAACACGTACATCCACCACACACACTCACGTGTGTATATATATCCCATTTAAATACACACACATATCCCACAGATCTACACCCAAACCCACACATGCATGCACAGCACATACTAACAAACAAGGCACATGGTGTGAGAGAGATAAAAGGAGAGTGATTGCTAAAAGAAAGAACAATCAAAGAGTTTAAGAATTTACCGTGTAGCTTGTGGCTAACGGGTCGTGTCCACGAGGAGGAATGGATGGAAGCTTTTCGGTGAATCGTTTAAAAACAAAGAATTGTGTTCGTTTTTTTTATGGAAAAGAGGATGGAAAGAAAGAGATGATTAAAGAGAAATTGCAACTTTTAGAAAAGGTTTTTGGAGAAGGTGATTTAGAAAGCTCGAAAATCGTTTTGTTGTTTTATAATAAGGAAGCAAATATGGGCTCACTATCTCACTACTCAATTGTTCATTCTTCTATTAAAATATGAAGTGCCTCAAGTGATCATAGGCAAAACTTAAAGTTAATTTTAGAAAGTTTGAAGTAAAGCACATAAGATGGTTGGAAGAGTTTAGTCTTTTCTTCGAGAAATCGTTAGAATTTGAATATTAAATCATCAAGCGCGAAGAAGCAAGAATGAAGTAAAAACAATTCAAGAGATGTTCATGAAAGAAGTGAGAGTTTAACAATCCAAACTCATCCTCATGTGCCTTCAAGAACACTTTAAAAAAGAAAGGCTTTAAGTAAGGCATACAAATGATTCATTGGGTCTTTTTCTTTTAAAAACAGAAGAGAAGAAGAACAAGAGAGAGTTACAATAGCGAGCCCAGAAAACCGTTTAGTTACTCATGAAAAATAACGAAGAAATCAAATAAACAATGCAAGCCATATCGTAATACGAGTGGAAGGAAAAGCGTCTCGATTCTTGTATTGATGTCACCTCAATCTTCAAGTACAAGCACTCAATTCCTCTCTCTCACAAGTTTTGATACTGGATTACAAATTAAAAAACAAGATTACAACTTTTGTGCTAGCTAACAAAGAGCCTAAATCCTAAGAAAATAAACACAAATTCTAATCCTAGTCTTCGCTCCATTTTCTTTGCTGAAACCAGTATTTATAGGGAAAAACCACAAGGGGAGGATCCCTGGAAGATTGGGGGAGCAAACGCTCCCCCAACAACCTCTACTTGGCCACGAAAATGCGGCTTGGGCCGCGTTTTCGCGGCCCTGGTCTGGCAAGGTGGCCACACCCAATTGGGGGAGAACTCTGGTTTGTTGTATTTCCCGTATCTTCTTCTGGTTTTCTTGTTTCTGCTCCAAAAGTTGACGAAACAGCATTTGATTATGTGGCTTCAACCGCTTGATTCAGGGAGGATTCTTCTCAACCTCTTGATATGCCAAGATTTTGCCCTGATTTCTTCATTTCGAATTTATTCTGAATTAAATCAGAATTTGGTGAGCTTTTGGGCTTGTTTCTCTTTTCTTTCTTTCAGCACTTGGGCCTACATTTAACAAAGAAAAGAAGACTTATTAATAGGATTTATTAGCTAAAAAGTATGGTAAGGTGACAATGTAAATGCAATATATGTGACTAATCACACCCCCACACTTATCTTTTGCTCGCCCTCGAGCAAAACATCTAAACTATACTAAGGCTTATTAGACCACTTTCGCATGTCACTCGATTGCACTGAGCATGTGCAACAAGCCGTTAAACCTCTAGGTTACCCTAGAGGACGAGTTTTGTCTCGTGAGGATTTTCAGTGGATTGCACCCACAAAATCCAAAAAGAAAAAGAAAAAAGTTAGTATTTTTGAAAAGCATTTTGAAAAGAGAAAATATTTGAAGTATATTTGTAAGGCTTTAAGTAATCTATAAGTTATAGGAATATCAAATTTTTCATTCCTAAACTTAGTCTCTATTCAAAAACATGTCATCAATTAAAGTAAGGAGTTAAATTGTACTTCTCATCTAATCTATTAATTTACCCTGAGTCGTATGCACCATCGTGACTGTGAAGTTGACTAAGGGTTCTTTAACATTAACTCTTATGCCTTATATGTTTGGTGAAATTTATTCCTCAATTTCATTAGGCTTTCTAATCTGCCCATGTAACGAGCATTCAGTCGGTGACACCCAAACCGGACAGTTTTAGGGCACCAGGCGAGAAAACACCTCTAAGGACTTAAACACTCGAGCAGATAAGGCTACGAAACCAAGGTTTTTATTTATACGATGTACCCCTTTTAGGCGTGAATACTTATGCTTCATGAGGCATAAATACCCAGCTTAATCAGAAGATTTATATACACATTTTTTTTCAAACTTATCTAATTATCTTTTGCATAAATACTAAGGCTTGCTTAGGCCAAAGCACCTAGCTAATCAATAATTAGACCTTTTTTCATAATATATTTTTTATAAGGCATAAGAGTCTCTGTTTTTAAACCCTAAGTGTGTAAGTGTATTTAGTGTGCATATGTCATCAAGGTAAATATCAAGACTAAATTACTTTCACAAATTTTCTTCCTGAACCTAAAAATCAAACAAGTTATCTTATTTTGATCAAGTGTAAGAAATCCTAATTATGATTCTCTTATTCCTTAAATTGACTTAATTTCTTACAAAAAATATATCAAAATATTGTTCTACCCTTTCAAAAAAGTTTTTTTATTTATATCTTTTTTTATATCAGTCATGTTAGAACCCTCCCCCACACTTATCTCATGCATTGTCCCCAATGTATGAAAGAAATGTATAAATACGTGAAATAAAATGGAAAGGAGGAAAGTTACCAATACACTGGGTCAAAAAGACCCATTGCCGTTTCATTTACCAGCACCGATTATAAGAAAGATTTAAGGCGTTGACCATTTACCTTAAAGTCATTTCCATTCTTGGTGTCACTGATCTCAACTGCACCATGTGGAAACACGGTTTTTACAACGAATGGTCCAGTCCATCTTGATTTCAATTTTCCTGAAAAAAGATGAAGCCTAGAATTATAGAGTAAGACTTTTTATCCAGGGACAAAGGTTTTTCTTATGATGTGCTTGTCATGGAAAATCTTGACTCTATCTTTAGTGATCCTAGCATTTTCATAGGCCTCATTTCTCAATTCCTCCAATTCGAAAATTTGTAATTTCCGAAGGTCACCGGCCTTAGTCAAGTCGAAATTCAGCTGCTTGATTGCCCATAAGGCTCGGTGCTCTAACTCAACGGGCAAGTGATAAGATTTGTCATAGACTAACCTATAAGGAGACATTCCTAGAATCGTCTTGAAAGCGGTCCTGTAGGCCCATAGAGCATCTACAAGTTTGATGGACCAATCTTTCCGGTTTTGGTTCACAGTTTTCTCCAAGATAAGCTTGACTTGTCTATTGGAAACCTCAACTTGCCCACTGGTTTGAGGATGATAAGGTGTGGATAACTTGTGAGTTATGGCATACTTTCGCATAAGAGCTTCAAAAGATCTATTGCAAAAGTGAGTGCCATTATCACTGATGATAGCACGAGGGGTTCCGAAGCGTGAAAAAATGTTCTCTTTCAAAAACTTTATGACAACTTGTTATCATTAGTTTTATAAGGAATGGCTTCTACCCACTTGGACACATAATCCACAGCAACCAATATGCATTGGTTCCCAAATGAATTAGGAAATGGACCCATAAAGTCGATGCCCCAAACATCAAAGAGTTCTATTTCTAGAATTGGGTTGAGGGGCATCATATTTCGGTTTGAAATCCTTCCTACCATTTGGCATCTAGGGCATGTCTTGCAAAATTCATAAGCATCCTTGAACAAAGTGGGCCAATAAAACCCACTTTGTAGTACCTTTTCAGCAGTCTTGCGGGGACCAAAGTGTCCACCGCATGCAAGTTCGTGACAAAAGGATAGAACACTCTTAACCTCCTCATCGGAAAAGCATCTCCTAATAATTTGGTCAGAACAGTACTTGAAAAGATACGGTTCCTCCCAAAAGAAATATCGGACTTGAGATAAGAACCGGTAAACATCATTTTAGGATCAATGAGACGGAGTTTGGTTTGTGACTAAGTAATTCACTATATCAGCAAACCAAGGTTCCCTAGAGATAGCTAAGAGATGTTCATCAGGAAAATCCTCATTTATGGGGAATTCGTTGCATGGAGAATTAGGGATCCGTGAGAGGTGGTCAGCAACGACATTTTCTAGCCTTTCTTATCTCGAATCTCAAGATTGAATTCTTGAAGAAGGAGGATCCAACGAATGAGTCGGGCCTTGGCATCCTTCTTCATCATGAGGTACCTAACGCAGAATGATCGGTGAAAATGGTGGTTTTGGATCCTAGTAGGTAGGAACGAAATTTCTCTAAGGCAAACACTACTGCCAAGAATTTCTTCTCAGTCATAGTGTAGTTTAATTGAGCATCGTTGAGAGTCCTACTAGAGTAGTAAATCACATGCTTCTTGTTATCAATGTGTTGTCCTAGGACAGCGCCTATGGCAAAATCTGAAGTATCGCACATGATTTCGAACAGCTTAGACCAATCCGGTGCGGACATGATTGGTGTAAAAATAAGCTCTCTCTTAAGCTTCTCCTAAGAGTTTATGCATTCAGCATCGAAAGTGAAGGACACATCCTTAGCTAACAGATTAGTCAAGGGCCTAGCAATTTTGCTAAAATCCTTGATAAATCTTCGGTAGAAACCAGCGTGTCCTAAGAAGCATCTAATGTCCTTAACGCATTTGGGCATGGGAAGCTTAGCAATAACCTTGATTTTGGCTCTATCCACTTCAATTCCTTTCTTGGAGATTTCATGACCCAAGACAATTCCATGTTTTATCATGAAGTAGCTTTTCTCCCAGTTCAGTGTCAGATTTTCCTCAGCACAACGTTGGAGGACGAGTTCTAAATGGTGGAGACATTGAGTGAATGAATCTCCGTAGATGGAGAAATCATCCATAAAGATCTCTAAGAATCATTCTACCATATTAGAGAAAAGACTCAACATGCAACATTGAAACGTTGCTGGGGCATTGCATAAGCCGAAGGGCATTCGACGATAAGCAAATGTCCCAAATGGACATGTAAATGTAGTCTTTTCTTGGTCCTCAGGAGCGATAGGGATCTGGTTATAGCCCGAGTAACCGTCCAAGAAACAGTAATACTCGTGACCCGCCAAACGTTCAAGCATTTGATCAATGAAGGGAAGTGAAAAATGGTCCTTACGAGTTGCAGCATTCAGCTTCCTATAGTCGATGCAAATTCGAATCTTCGTGGGAAGTCGAGTTTGAACGAACTCTTTGTTCTCGTTTTCCACTACGGTGAAACCAGATTTCTTTGGAACCGCGTGGACAGGACTGACCCATTAAAATGGGATAAATTATCCCATTGTCTAAGAGTTTTATGATTTCAGCATGAATAGCCTCTTGCATTATAGGGTTTAACCTACGCTGCGGGTCTCTTTTAGGTGTGGCGTCTTCATTGAGATGAATGCGATGTTGAACGATGGTTGGACTTAATCCCTTGATATCAGTCATAGTCCACCCAATGGCTTCCCTATATTTTCTTAGAATAGCTTTAAGATCTTTTTCTTCCCCGTCATTTAAATAGGAGGCAATGATGACAGGAAAGGTCTCTTGTTCGCCTAGATAGGCGTACTTGAGATGCGCAGGTAAGGCTTTCAATTCTGAGGAAGGCTCACTGGAAGGACTAGTCAAATCTGTTGGCTCCATTATTGGCAAAATAGGGTTCGAGGCCCAATTCACAACAGAATCTACAACCTGATCAAGATTAAAGTCATCAGACTCTAATCCGAAGTCACACTCTGTTTCTAATTCTAATTCTTCCCCATGTTCACTTGTCAAGTTCTCAATTAGGTTGACTTCAAATGTTTGGTCCTTGATATCGCGGGGTTATTTTCCTAGATTGAAGACATTGACTTCTCTAGTCATGTCCCCAAAGGTTTACCTCATAGACCCATTCCTACAATTGATGATGGCATTAGCAGTAGCAAGGAATGGTCGCCCTAGGATAACAGGAGTTTGAGCCCTATGATTGGAGTTGGACACAGGTTGTGTCTCCAGAACTATGAATCAACAGGGTAAATGAACTCTCCTACCCGGATCAGGACATCATTAATCTCCCCTTTTGGAACTTTTACAGAACGATCAGCCAGTTAGATGGTGACTCGAGTTGGACTAAGATCGCCCAACCCGAGTTGTTGATAAGCTGAGAATGGAAGCAAGTTGATATTTGCCCCTAAGTCAAGAAGTGCACAACTAATCTCGGCTTGTCCTATTGTGCAGGCAATGGTGGGACTACCTGGATCCTTATACTTGACAGGGATCGGACCCGATAATAGCTCACTAATGTTAGTGGCTAAGAAGACCTTTTTTGGGACATTAGTCTTTCTCTTCTTGGTGCACATGTCCTTAAGAAACTTAGCATAGGAAGGGACTTGTTGGATGGCATCAAGAAGTGGCATATTTATTTTCACTTGGTTAAATATCTCAATTATCTTGTCCATGTGAGGATTCTGCTTGTTGTTTTTCAGCCTATTAGGAAATGGTACTATAGGCTGGTGCACCTGGCTGGCTGACTTATTTTTTTCAGATTCGTCAGAATTGGAAGAATTTGGATTAGATGAGGTGGAAGCTTGATTGTGGTTGTGCTGAATGGGATTGGTTGGTGTTGACACTTGGTTATCAACTCTCTTTCCTGACCTCAATGTATGAACAACATTACATTGATTAAATGAATGATCCTCAGCCAAATGAGCTTGTTGAGAATTCCTCGGATTGGTGATTGGCTAACTAGGTAGGGTACCCTTTTGTCTCTCATTCTGTGGAGTGGCTAGTTGACTCATTTGAACCTCTAACCTCTGGATAGTTTGCATGAGAAAATCTTAGTTTTTCATATATCTTTCCATGTTTCTTTCAAAGTCAGTCATTCTCCTTTCTAATTGAGGATTCTGGAAGGAGGATTGTGGAGCTTGGTTGGGAAAGTTCTGTTGATAGTTTGAAAAGTTTGGTGGATGGTTGGGAGAATTATTATGGAAATTAGAGAAGTTGGGTTGATGATTGGAAGAATTATTACCATGATGGAAGTGGCTAGCATGATTTGATCGTGAATGGTCAGAGTTATTTTGGCTCCATGAGAAATTAGGGTGATTTCTCCAGCTGGGATTATACGTTGGTGCGTAAGGATTGTTGTTCGGCCTTGAAAAGGCCGCATTCATCGGTTCATGGTAAGGTTGCTGAGCCTGAAATACAGGGCACTCCTCGAACACATGACTCATGGCTTGACAGTAAGTGCAGCCCGGGGTTGAAAATTGGTTCGGGCTGACTTGATTGACTGGACTTGGTTCTTTCGTTTCTAGAGCTTCTAGTCTTCTAGCCAGGTTAGCTAACTTAGCCTCATTAGCGATGGATGATTCGATAGAATGGAGACCTCCTTTTGAAGAGATGGAGTTAGGATTCCTAGATGTCTCACTAGCAGATTCCCATTGGATGGTCTTCTTAGCTAGATTTTCATACAAATCCCATCCTTTATTTTCATCTTTCTGCAAAGAAACCCCCTTGGCACATACTTTCTAAGAGGGTTTTGGTGGAATAGTCTAAACCGTCATAAAGAATTTGGCATTGTCGCCATTTCTCTATTCCATGATGTGAACATTGGACAAGGAGGTCTTTAAAGCGTTCAAAGTACCTCCAGAACGGTTCACTCGGTTCTTGCTTGAATTGCAGATCGTCTTCCTAATGAGAGCGGTTTTATGAATTGAATAGAATTTCTTCAAGAAGACCTTGATGAAACCATCCCAGATGTGATAGAACCGACCGCTAAGTTATAGAGCCACTTCTTTGCTAGGTCCTTAAGTGCGAAAGGGACAAATCTCAACCTAATAGCATCATCTATAAGGTGTCGGATTTTCATCATTAGACATACGTCCTCAAATTCTCTTATGAAGAAGTAGGCATCTTCGGACTCTAAGCCAAGAAATTTGGGGAGTGTGTTGAAGAATTAAGGCTTGAGTTCAAAATTGTATTCACCAACCGATAGAAGTAGAATGCAAGATGGAAGTGAGGTTCTAATGGGGTAGAACCTATCTTGCAGTAATGTTGATTGAGCCATTATCGGATCTGGTCTTGGTTCAAACTTGGGTGGTGATGTGTTTTTAGTCAACCTAGATGAATTAGGGTCTCTCGACCACACTTGCATACACAAACACAATCACAATCACAAACAAGTTCAACCAACAGTCAACAATAGTAATCAACCAAGCCTAGTCTAAGGTAACATCGACCTAGATAACTCCTAACTGGTTGATTGTCCATAGGAGGTAGAATATAGACTTTGACCACAAGCTAATCAGCCAGGTCAGGGCAAGATTGGTGGGAGGTTATCCGTCAAAGACGTTCCTTAATTAAGTAACCACCAATCTTCGGGCTTTCGGCCCTCAATCCCCTTCCTAGACACTGATTTGGCAGGAGTCAATTTTCAACACCTTCCTCTTTAGGATAATCTCCTAGTGAGTTCGAGACGTCCCTAAAGCCAACGTCTATCAGATTTTACTTAGGCTTAGGTTTGTGAGTGCTTGGAATCTGATTTTCGGGCCAAGAAAGAGTGATTAAATCCCCACCTTATCTTGTTATTGGATGTTGCCCTTAAAATCAATTTGTGCAAGTGTACAAGATAAACAAGATTCACTCAAAATATAAATCACCAAGAAATGAGTCATATTCTGAATGCAATGCATACGTATCTTGCTCCAGCACTCTTCAACAGTAAAGTAAATGAATTGAAAAGACTCGTGCCTAAAATGCAAACGTCTAATCAATTTTTTAAACTTTTCAACAAGTGTTTTACTGCTGGCTTAAAACAGGGATGGTGGAAAGCAGAAATAGCACAAATATAACATACAAAAATTTAAACTTTTGAGAGCAATATGTCCTGCAAAAAAAGTTTTTAGTAGTCCAATGAATTTTTCAGTTTTGCAACGCAATTTCTTGAAATTTAGTTTCCTACTTTGAAAGTAGGGGCACAGAATTTGCAAGTCTTCTCTTGCAAAGTTTGAATGCTAGATCTTGATCTTCAAGTCCCTGAAATAACACACAAAACTTGTTAGAAAACAAATACACCGTTTCCTCCCCGGCAACGGCGCCAAAAATTGATTGCTAAAAGAAAGAACAATCAAAGAGTTTAAGAATTTACCGTGTAGCTTGTGGCAAACGGGTCATGTCCACGAGGAGGAATGCGATGGAAGCTTTTCGGTGAATCGTTTAAAAACAAAGAATTGTGTTCGTTTTTTTTTTTTTTGAAAAGAGGATGGAAAGAAAGAGATGATTAAAAGAGAAAATGCAACTTTTAGAAAAGGTTTTTGGAGAAGTTGATTTAGAAAGCTCGAAAATCGTTTTGTTGTTTTATAATAAGGAAGCAAATCTGGGCTCACTATCTCACTACTCAATTGTTCATTCTTCTATTAAAATATGAAGTGCCTCAAAGTGATCATAGGCAAAACTTAAAGTTGATTTTTAGAAAGTTTGAAGTAAAGCACATAAGATGGTTGGAAGAGTTTAGTCTTTTCTTCGAGAAATTGTTAGAATTTGAATATTAAATCATTAAGCGCGAAGAAGTAAGAATGAAGTAAAATAATTCAAGAGATGTTCATGAAAGAAGTGAGAGTTTAACAATCCAAACCCATCCTCATGTGCCTTCAAGAACACTTTCAAAAAGAAAGGCTTTAAGTAAGGCATACAAATGATTCATTGGGTCTTTTTCTTTTAAAAACAGAAGAGAAGAAGAACAAGAGAGAGTTACAATGGCGAGCCTAGAAAATCGTTTAGTTACTCATGAAAAATAACGAAGAAATCAAATAAACAATGCCAGCCATACCGTAATACGAGTGGAACGAAAAGCGTCTCGATTCTTGTATTGATGTCACCTTAATCTTCAAGTACAAGCACTCAATTCCTCTCTCTCACAAGTTTTGATACTGGATTACAAATTTTGTGCTAGCTAATAAAGAGCCTAAATCCTAAGAAAATAAATACAAATTCTAATCCTAGTCTTCGCTCCATTTTTCTTCGCTGAAACCAGTATTTATAGGGAAAAACCACAAGGGCAGGATCCCGGGAAGATTGGGGAAGCAAACACTCCCCCAACAACCTCTACTTGGCCGCAAAAACGCGGCTTGGGCCTCGTTTCCGCGGCCCTTGTGTGGCCAGGTGGCCACACCCAATTGGGGGAGAACTCTGGTTTGTTGTATTTCCCGTATCTTCTTCTGGTTTTCTTGTTTCTGCTCCAAAGTTGACGAAACAGCCTTTGATTATGTGGCTTCAACCGCTTGATTCAGGGAGGATTCTTCTCAACCTCTTGATATACCAAGATTTTGCCCTGATTTCTTCATTTCGAATTTATTCTGAATTAAATCAGAATTTGGTGAGCTTTTTGGGCTTGTTTCTCTTTTCTTTCTTTTAGCACTTGGGCCTACATTTAACAAAGAAAAAGAAGACTTATTAATAGGATTTATTAGCTAAAAAGTATGGTAAGGTGACAATGTAAATGCAATATATGTGACTAATCAGAGAGATGGAGAGAGGGGACTCACGCATGCACCCAACAGCATTCACATTCACATAAATACACAAACCTAATGAAATTCATACACATAATAATTCTCATATAATAGGGTATTAACAGAGAGTGAAAAGGAGGGAGTAGAGACTCACCCATGGCCATGGGCTCACGGCGGCAGCGATCAGCGGAGACAGATGCTGCGGAGGCTCACGGGGATCACCGGAATTCCCGCGGAGAGAAATCGAGCTGCCGGAGGAGTCGACGGCCTCAACGATGGACTATTGAGGACTTGACTGCGGGGTGCTGCTGCGCTGGGCCGAGGGGCATGGCCTATGGCTGCTGCGCGTGCTCATGGAGGCCGAGGAGAAGAAGAGGGGAGCCAAGGGGGCTTGGCCCTGCTGTTGCTGCGCTGGTGTGCTGCTGTTGTTGCCTGCTGCATGGCTGTGCGCCGGCCATGGGGAGGAGGGAGATTCGGTGCTGCCGCCGTGCTGGTCTGCAAGAGGGAGGGCAGCTTGGGCTATCGGAGGAGAGGTTGCTTCGAGGTGGAATTCGGCCAAGGTTTGATAGGGGGTGTAACCCCCTGTCCCTGATGTACGCATCACAGTATCAATATTCGATACGATGTACAAAGTTGATTTGATCTTTCTGCTAGTCAGATTGAGCCGATTTCAGTTTTAGATATTCTTTTCAATATTTTAGATTCTCAAAATTTTCTGGAATTTTTCTGGATTATTTTGAAAAATCTCCGTAGTCGGTGACCGATAGCGGTAATCGGCTCTATGATTTTTAATTCACAAATGGAGTCAAAATTTGAGAATCTACTTTCACCTTGTGTCTTAAAATCATATTTTCTATGTTATGGTATTTTTGGAGATTTTTCTGAATTTATCAAAAATCGGGCCAAATCGGTGTCGCCCAATATCGGCGATATACTCCAGGATTTTTAACTTGCAAACCGAACAAGATTTCTAGAATCCGATTTCATATTCCCCCTCCGCGTAATATTCTCTATTTTACGTAACTTTTGGGAACCCTTCGGAGCTAATCCAATATTGACCTAATAAAAATAATAATAAAATATTTTTTTAATTTCTTTTTCTTTTTTTCTCCTTTCTTCCACTTTCTTCCAGACTACTCCTCCACCGCCATTAGCCCACCGCCTTCCCCTTTTCCTTTTAAATTCTTTCCCTCTCTCTTTCTCTCTCTATTCTACTTTATAAATCTCTCTCTCTCTCTCTCTCTCTCTCTCTGTGTGTGTGTGTGTCTGTTCCGTGGGGGCACCATGGCCGGTGCGCCACCGGTGACCGGCGCCCCGTAGCCGGCACCACCGCGCCCCGAACTGTGCCACCTCCTTCCTCTCTTCTTATTTTCCTTTTCTTCTTCTTCTTCTTCTTCTTCTTTTTCTTCTTCTCCTCCTTTCTTCTCTCTCTCTCGCTCTCTCTCTCTCTCTCGTACTGTGACCGCCGGCGGCAGCTAGACCCGCCGGCGGGTTTCGTTCGCCGCCGGCCAGCTGGGCTGGCCGGCCACAGCGCGCGCAGCAGCAGCGTCTCTGCTGTTGCTGCCGCCGTTGTTGTAATGGGTTCACAACCCGTAACGAGTCGTGAACCCAAACCCAAAGCCCAAACCCTTAACGCATTAAACCCAATAACCCTCAAATCATACCCAATAACCCATCACTTAAGTTATGGGTAAGGGTTGTGGAGTTAAACCCGACCCGTTAGCCACCCAAACCCGCATCCAATAAATAAAGGTAATATTACAGAAAACCCCCTGATAATTTATACTATTTGCAATTGATATATTTTTATTACATATTTAACCCATTTCTATTACTTTTAGCGTTAGGGCGATATGTGGAGCATCCGGACTCCGATTTGGACGATCCTGGAACCGTTGCGATCGTGGGAAAGAGAGCTACCTTCCCATGGCTAGTTTGTGAGTGTTTTTGTTTTATAAATTATATTTATTCATGTTTAATAAATATTTAAATGGTTAGATTACTATTCCACATGTTTTTCTTGCATCTATCACATCACCGGACACTGTCACTTCATGGACATCTATCATGGCTACGCAAGACTGCTGCATGTGCACTGATACACGCATATTCCATTATACCAGATATTGTCACTATTACACTGTCACCATTACCGACCCACCGGTACACTGAACACTGTATTGCATGTAAATATTCGTTAAACTGGATACCATTATTTCATGTTGTTCTATGTACATGTCTCACCATTACATAGATACTGAGATTCACGACACGATTACTGCATGTTTGTGAATTACTGATATATGGATACGCTATTGCACGGGATATCGCTACATGAATACTTTGTGCACAGTTACTTCATGTCTTACACCACTGTTATATAGACTCACTGGTCTACATGCATTGCTTGTATATGTATTCCTGTTGTATGGATCATAGTTTATATTCTTGCTACATAGATATTCTTGTATTTCCGTTATATTGACCACTGTTTATGTTACATGGATTACTGTTACATGAGTAGTCCGTCCTGTATTCCCGTTATATGGTTATTTCCCGTTACTGATATTGATATTCTTGTTACTGGACATGTGAGCTGTTGATATGCGATGTGTGGAACTAAGTGCCGCGTGGATCCAAGCCACGGGGGCCACCTCTAGAATCCCACATAGCTGTTGATATGCGATGTGTGGAACTAAGTGCCACGTGGATCCAGCCACGGGGGCCACCTCTAGAATCCCACATCTATTATTTCCCATTTCCCGCTATCTTGTTCTATTCTATCAACAGAGCTCAGGTCCTGTTATCATGTTACATGTACCACGCACTGTATTTGTTCTTTCTACACTGTGTACTTTAAATATCATAAATATAACTTGGGGATGGGGTGTAACGCCCCGATCTGGCAGGTACGGAGACGTTACTGCAACGTATATACGCAGGTCAGAAATACCCTCACGTATATACGCTAAGCATCAGTACAGGAAAGAATCAGAGTACGGAAGCAAATGGTGCATTATACATTCCAACACATGAGTACAATTACAAAGTTATCACCAGAGGTGATAAATATTACAAGAATATTACATCACCGACAGGCGCAAATGCGAGAATACAAGTAGATGTACAAGTATGAACAGTACAAAAGGCATTCACGAGTGTACAAAAGGAATACTCGAGAGGCACACAGGGGCCTGGAAGGATAGAGCTTCAGATGGTCTGCTGGAGATCCATGCTACCGCTGCGCCACTCTGATCAACAACTGGGGGAATCCACACGCTCCAAGCTCCATGACCTGGACATGAGAATCCAGGGGAGTCAGATAGAACTCCCCTGGCGAGTGGTGATACAAAAGCCGGATGGCGTGCTGAGATAAGTACAAGTGTATCGATAAAACCGAATCATAATCATGCATTGAAAACCGTGTCGTGAGCATAAGCATGTATAGGCAGGTAGATATATAACAAGTGATATCAAGCAGGAAGTACTCATGGTATGGTAAGATAGGAACATGAGACTGATGGAATGGAACATGGGTAATAATACAGAGTATGAGTAGCTAATATGATAATAATCATAAAACCGAAAATCCGATGTAAAACCCAATAGAAGTAAGCTCAGTAAAACATACAACGGATCCATAACAGGAGTACATAACAGGTATAACAGGAATCATAACAAGCATAACGGGAGTTCATAACAGGTATAACAGGATACATAGTTGGCATCTTTTATTATTATTACTCGTCTGACCCATATATCTAGGTATGTGTCCTGGTGTACATCCCAACACACATACATCCATATATAAGCAAGCCGAGGTTCGTTACTGGAAGCTGATGAAGAACTGATAGCTCATACTTATAGTAGTTCCCGTCCGCCCGGGACACAGCCATTTAGGGGCCTGAAATCCCCCTAACACGCATCTTCTGGGGGCCTGAAATCCCCAACACGAATCGTCAATTTTGTATTCCATTACTATAAGCAAGGCATCATACCGGCATCCATCACTTCCTCCCATTCCCCGTGCAAGTTATCCTTTGTCAAGAGTAGGAACATAACTGGTCATAACAAGAGATCAGGTACAGGCAGGAGATGGCCCTACAGATTCAAGAGGTGGCCCCCACAGATTCAAGAGGTGGCCCCCACCACGTGTGTGGTGTGGCACTTTGTTCCATGTGGCACTTTGCTCTGAGGGGAATGGATTCAAGAGGTGGCCCCCACAGATTCAAGAGGTGGCCCCCACCACTTGTGTGGTGTGGCACTTTGCTCCGTGTGGCACTTAGTTCCATTCAGGATCCGCCGGGAACTGGTGGTATAACATGAGTCAGTGTCAAGTAGTAGCTTGACGGGTATCAGATGTTAACACATCATTTTCCAGGTGATACAAACAGGTGTTAATTAGTAGCATGTAAGACAGGTATGAAGTAATGACATGGCATGTCAAGTGTTAACTTATCAGGTAAATACATGGCATGTGATAAAGTAGTAGCTGAGCACAACCAAGCGGAGCTGAGCAAGCTGGAGTGTACAGACAGCAAACAGTATTTAACACTGGAGCGTCTGGCAAGGTTACTGGGACAACTCGGCTTAAGGTGCGAGTAGGAATTCCGGCAGCATCTCGCCTAGACGAATCTAGTGGTAAAGCGCTGAACGCTGATCATGATAACCAGGCGGAGCTGAGAGACCTGACGGTCTCAACTCACTTCTCTTTCGAGATAGCGAGAGACCGGAGGCTGAAGGGCTGAGAGACCTGACGGTCCCAATCACGTCTCTTTCAAGATAGTGAGAGACCGAAGGCTGAAGGGTCCAGAGAAACCTGACGGTCCCAATCACTTCCCTTTTGAGATAGTGAGAGACCGGAGGCTGAAGGCTGAGGGACCAAGAACGCTCGGGGTTTACACTCTCAGTGGCCACCAGCCATCCCAAGAGTGGGCAGAAACCCAGAGTTCAACGACCACGAAGGGTCGGCCACGCATGGTATAAAGCAGTAAAATACATTTAAACATGGAATAAAATACATGTCGACCCGACAAAGCGGGGAAACCCAAATGGAGGCGAGAGCGAGGACACTCGCCTAAATCTCCGGAAGAACCGAAAACTCTGAAATCCATGGAACTCGCGTACGCGCCATAAATATAATAAGTGAAGAGGAGAGAGAAAGAGTTAGAGAGAAAGAGAGAGGAAAACTAGAGAGAGAAGTATATGGAAGGGAGAGTGCACAGGGAGACGCGGGTTTTGAGAGTGAGACGCGGGAGTCGTAGAGGCGGGAGTCACAGACGCGGGAATCGCGTCGCAAAGGTGCCACAAACGCGGGGTTCGAGACCGCCACAAACGCGGGGTTCGAGACCCGCGTTCAAGTCAGGACACGAGAAGAACGCGGACGCGGTCATGGGTTCCGCGTCGCGTTAACATGAGAAGAACACAGACGCGGGCATTAGCTCCGCGTCGTGCAGACATGAAAGGGACACAGACGCGGGCATGGACTCCGCGTTGCGTTGGTACAAGAACGCGAAGGCCGCGTTTAAACAGATGCCAAGAACGCGAAGATCCGCGTTAAGGCGTTGCCTGGACGCGGAGGTGAGATCCGCGTCAGCAATATACAGAGAGGAGGAGGGAGAGAGAAAGGGAAAGGTGCTTGCTTTGGTGGTGGTGTTATTTGGTGGAGGAGTTAGATTTTGATGGAGTAATGAAAAAGAAGGTGAAGGAGGTGATGTTTGGAGGTTGAAGTAGTGGAGATGGAGGTGGGTGTTGTGATGGTGAAAGTGATGGTGGGAGTGAAGATGGTGGTGGAAAATAGTAGAGGTGATGGTGATGTTAGTTGTTTGTCGTTGTAATCGTCACCGTAATGATTACCGGAATAATCGCGAACGATTACCGGAATAATCATCGGAGATATTACCGACGAAGAAGAGCTCGGCCCCAATCCAAAGGAGGTGGCCGGCTCTTGATGTGGTGATGGGGTGGTGGTTTTGTGGAGGGTTTTGATGGTGGTGGTATTTTGGAGAAGGTAAAGGAGAAGGTGAAGGCTTTGGTGGAGTTGTTAAAGTTGTGGTACTTTAAATGGAGATGGAGGAGGAAGAAGATGAAGGTAGGAAGTTGGAGAAGTTGTAGTAGTTGTTGTTGTGGTGGAGATGAAGGAGGAGTTGGTGGTGGTTAAGGTGTTGGTGAAGAGAAAATGAAGTTGAAAGGAGAAGGAAAGGTTTATATAGGATTTGGAATTGTGAAGGAGATGTAAAAATGTTTTACGGAGGGGGTTTTTTGTAAAATGGAGAGGTGAGGTGGCTCTTTGGCCGGCCATGGTGATGGGAGAGGAGTTGGATATTTTGGAGAAGATATTTTTGGAGGAAAGGAGATATTTTTGGAGGAAGAATGTAGAAGATAATGGAAGAATGGAGAAGTTTGGAGAATTTGGTGGAAGGAAAAGGAAGGAAAGAAAAAGGAAAAAGGAAAAGAAAATGAAAAGAGAAGATATTTTCTTGAAAGAAAAAGTGAAAATAATTAGAGTAGCGGATTCCCGGGATTCAGTTGCGGATGCGGAAAATTTTCGGAAAAATACCGAAATCGTCCGAAAATCAAGTATCTCGGAACGACCCGCAAAAATTCTCAAAAATCAAGAATATTATTCTAAGAATCATGGTGAAATCCATTTCAAGAAATTCTTTATAGTTTTTAAATTAAAAATCCTGGAATCGGCCGCCAATATCGGTCGACACCAAATCTGGCAGAAATCTGATAAATTCTGAAAATTCCCAAAAAATGAATTAGATAGTAAATATTATTCTAAGCAAATATGGGAAAGCGGTTTCTCAAAATTTGACTCCATTTGTAAATTAAAAATTCAGGAATCGGTCAGCGGTGCTGGTCGACACCGGTTTTGAAGATTTTCCATTTAATTCAGGAAAATTCCAGAAAATCATAGAAAATCTAAAATATTGGAAAATGATGTTTGAAATTGAAATCGGTCAAATCTGAATACCGAAAAGATCAAATTGAGTAAGACACTAGGATCGGGTCCCTGGTTCAGAGAAGAGCAGACTCTGAGTCCACGAATCCGGATCCAAGACAAAACGATCATATAAATAATTCATAATACAAAATAAATACAGGAAGTAAATCGAAAAATACGATCAGAAAATATGAATACGCAACTAGGTACGTATTCTGGGAGCGGGGTGTTACATTCTATCCACCTTACAAAAAATTGCGTCCTCGCAATTTCGATAAGGGGTAAAATGAACACAAAGGGACATGGGTGAAATTTATACCATTCAAGATATGAAGTACTATAGGTAGGGCTCTCAAGTTGACGAAACAGTAATCAGAATATAGATATCTTCTGCACCTCTGGCTGTATAAGTTTTTGAACGGTACCAAATAATACTGATCTGATGTCGTTACTTTGCAATAGAGTTCCAGTTGTACTGCATACTTTATAGCCCTCCGAGCATAAGCCAGAATATTGAAGATAAAGGAAACCCTGATAGTCCTGGGCATAATAAAAAAGACCGATAATACCAGGCATCAATCACTCTGAAAGATATAGCCGAGAATGTAGAATATCCGTAGAGAATTCGACTACTGACTTCTGAAAGATAACCCGATTAGGATCAATCCTGAGAATACCCGAACTTCAAAGAGTTGGCTAAAGAGATCATATAATCGCTTCATTCAGAACCAGCCGCTACTTCTCTAGTCTATTCATATCTTAAGTTGGTATAAAGGCTTCGAAAAACCAAAACAGGGAAAAGATGGAAGGGATTAGGAATCAAAGGAAGAATGATCAAGAAAGAATAGATAACTCTGCACTTGTAGTTGGAGTGTATAACCAGGACTCATGCATTCCAGTTGCAAATTTCTTTACCATTAATTTGCAGTCTGAACGTACTGAGGATGTGAGAACCTAGGCTCTTATACCATCCTGTAACGCCCCGATCCGGCGGGTATGGAGACGTTACTGCAACGTATATACGCAGGTCAGAAATACCCTCACGTATATACGCTAAGCATCAGTACAGGCAAGAGTCAGAGTACGGAAGCAAATGGTGCATTATACATTCCCACACATGAGTATAATTACAAAGTTATCACCAGAGGTGATAAAATATTACAAGAATATTACATCACTGACAGGCGCAAATGCGAGAATACAAGTAGATGTACAAGTATGAACAGTACAAAAGGCACTCACGAGTGTACAAAAGGAAGGCTCGAGAGGCACACAGGGGGCCTGGAAGGATAGAGATTCAGATGGTCTGCTGGAGATCCATGCTACCGCTGCGCCACTCTGATCAACAACTGGGGGAATCCACACGCTCCAAGCTCCATGACCTGGACATGAGAATCTAGGGGAGTCAGATAGAACTCCCCAGGCGAGTGATGATACAAAAGCCGGATGGCGTGCTGAGATAAGTACAAGTGTATCATAAAACCGAATCATAATCATGCATTGAAAACCGTGTTGTGAGCATAAGCATGTATAGGCAGGTAGATATATAACAAGTGATATCAAGCAGGAAGTACTCATGGTATGGTAAGATAGGAACATGAGACTGATGGAATGGAACATGGGTAATAATACAGAGTATGAGTAGCTAATATGATAATAATCATAAAACCGAAAATCCGATGTAAAACCCAATAGAAGTAAGCTCGGTAAAACATACAACGGATCCATAACAGGAGTACATAACAGGCATAACAGGAATCATAACAAGTATAACGGGAGTTCATAACAGGCATAACAGGATACATAGTTGGCATCTTTTATTATTATTACTCGTCTGACCCATATATCTAGGTATGTGTCCTGGTGTACATCCCAACACACATACATCCATATATAAGCAAGCCGAGGTTCGTTACTGGAAGCTGATGAAGAACTGATAGCTCATACTTATAGTAATTCCCGTCCGCCCGGGACACAGCCATTTGGGGGCCTGAAATCCCCCTAACACGCATCTTCTGGGGGCCTGAAATCCCCCTAACACGAATCGTCAGTTTTGTATTCCATTACTATAAGCAAGGCATCATACCGGCATCCATCACTTCCTCCCATTCCCCGTGCAAGTTATCCTTTGTAAAGAGTAGGAACATAACTGGTCATAACAAGAGATCAGGTACAGGCAGGAGATGGCCCTACAGATTCAAGAGGTTGCCCCCACAGATTCAAGAGGTGGCCCCCACCACGTGTGTGGTGTGGCACTTTGTTCCATGTGGCACTTTGCTCTGAGGGAATGGATTCTAGAGGTGGCCCCCACAGATTCAAGAGGTGGCCCCCACCACTTGTGTGGTGTGGCACTTTGCTCCGTGTGGCACTTAGTTCATTCAAGATCCGCCGGGAACTGGTGGTATAACATGAGTCAGTGTCAAGTAGTAGCTTGACGGGTATCAGATGTTAACACATCATTTGCCAGGTGATACAAACAGGTGTTAATTAGTAGCATGTAAAAGACAGGTATGAAGTAATGACATGGCATGTCAAGTGTTAACTTATCAGGTAAATACATGGCATGTGATAAAGTAGTAGCTGAGCACAACCAAGCGGAGCTGAGCAAGCTGGAGTGTACAGACAGCAAACAGTATTTAACACTAGAGCGTCTGGCAAGGTTACCGGGACAACTCGGCTTAAGGTGCGAGTAGGAATTCCGGCAGCATCTCGCCTAGACGAATCTAGTGGTAAAGCGCTGAACGCTGATCATGATAACCAGGCGGAGCTGAGAGACCTGACGGTCTCAACTCACTTCTCTTTCGAGATAGCGAGAGACCGGAGGCTGAAGGGCTGAGAGACCTGACGGTCCCAGTCACGTCTCTTTCGAGATAGTGAGAGACCGAAGGCTGAAGGGTCCAGAGAAACCTGACGGTCCCAATCACTTCCCTTTCGAGATAGTAAGAGACCGGAGGCTGAAGGCTGAGGGACCAGAACGCTCGGGGTTACACTCTCAGTGGCCACCGGCCATCCCAAGAGTGGGCAGAAACCCAGAGTTCAACGACCACGAAGGGTCGGCCACGCATGGTATAAAGCAGTAAAATACATTTAAATATGGAATAAAATACATATCGACCCGACAAAGCGCGGGGAAACCCAAATGGAGGCGAGAGCGAGGACACTCGCCTAAATCTCCGGAAGAACTGAAAACTCTGAAATCCATGGAACTCGCGTACGCGCCATAAAATATAATAAGTGAAGAGGAGAGAGAAAGAGTTAGAGAGAGAAAGAGAGAGGAAAACTAGAGAGAGAAGTATATGGAAGGAGAGAGTGCAAAGGGAGACGCGGGTTTTGAGAGTGAGACGCGGGAGTCGCAGACGCGGGAGTCACAGACGCGGGAATCGCGTCGCAAAGGTGCCACAAACGCGGGGTTCGAGACCGCCACAAACGCGGGGTTCAAGACCCGCGTTCAAGTCAGAACACGAGAAGAACGCGGACGCGGTCATGGGTTCCGCGTCGCGTTAACATGAGAAGAAACACAGACACGGGCATTAGCTCCGCGTCGTGCAGACATGAAAGGGACACAGACGCGGGCATGGACTCCGCGTTGCGTCGGTACAAGAACGCGAAGGCCGCATTTAAATAGATGCCAAGAATGCGAAGATCCGCGTTAAGACGTTGCCTGGACGCGGGGGTGAGATCCGCGTCAGCAATATACAGAGAGGAGGAGGGAGAGAGAAAGGGAAAGGTGCTTGCTTGGTGGTGGTGTTATTTGGTGGAGGAGTTGGATTTTGATGGAGTAATGAAAAAGAAGGTGAAGGAGGTGATGTTTGGAGGTTGAAGTAGTGGAGATGGAGGTGGTGTTGTGATGGTGAAAGTGATGGTGGGAGTGAAGATGGTGGTGGAAAATAGTAGAGGTGATGGTGATGTTAGTTGTTTGTCGTTGTAATCGTCACCGTAATGATTACCGGAATAATCGCAAACGATTACCGGAATAATCATCGGAGATATTTCCGACGAAGAAGAGCTCGGCCCCAATCCAAAGGAGGTGGCCGGCTCTTGATGTGGTGATGGGATGGTGGTTTTGTGGAGGGTTTTGATGGTGGTGGTATTTTTGGAGAAGGTAAAGGAGAAGGTGAAGGCTTTGGTGGAGTTGTTGAAGTTGTGGTGCTTTAAATGGAGATGGAGGAGGAAGAAGATGAAGGTAGGAAGTTGGAGAAGTTGTAGTAGTTGTTGTTGTGGTGGAGATGAAGGAGGAGTTGGTGGTGGTTAAGGTGTTGGTGAAGAGAAAATGAAGTTGAAAGGAGAAGGAAAGGTTTATATAGGATTTGGAATTGTGAAGGAGATGTAAAAATATTTTAGGAGGGGGTTTTTTGTAAAAATGGAGAGGTGAGGTGGCTCTTGGCCGGCCATGGTGATGGGAGAGGAGTTGGATATTTTGGAGAAGATATTTTTGGAGGAAAGGAGATATTTTGGAGGAAGAATGTAGAAGATAATGGAAGAATGGAGAAGTTTGGAGAATTTGGTGGAAGGAAAAGGAAGGAAAGAAAAAGGAAAAAGGAAAAGAAAATGAAAAGAGAAAGATATTTTCTTGAAAGAAAAAGTGAAAATAATTAGAGTAGCGGATTCCCGGGATTCGGTTGCGGATGCGGAAAACTTTCGAAAAAATACCGAAATCGTCCGAAAATTAAGTATCTCGGAACGACCCGCAAAAATTCTCAAAAATCAAGAATATTATTCTAAGAATCATGGTGAAATCCATTTCAAGAAATTCTTTATAGTTTTTAAATTAAAAATCCTGGAATCGGCCGCCAATATCGGTCGACACCAAATCTGGCAGAACTCTGATAAATTCTGAAAATTCTCAAAAAATGAATTAAGATAGTAAATATTATTCTAAGCAAATATGGGAAAGCAGTTTCTCAAAATTTGACTCCATTTGTAAATTAAAAATTCAGGAATCGGTCAGTGGTGCTGGTCGACACCGGTTTTGAAGATTTTCCATTTAATTCAGGAAAATTCCAAAAAATCATAGAAAATCTAAAATATTGGAAAATGATGTTTGAAACTGAAATCGGTCAAATCTAAATATAGAAAAGACCAAATTGAGTAAGACACTAGGATCGGGTCCCTGATTCAGAGAAGAGCAGACTCTGAGTCCACGAATCCGGATCCAAGACAAAACGATCATATATAATTCATAACAAAATAAATACAGGAAGTAAAAAAACATACGATCAGAAAATATGAATACGCAACTAGGTACGTATTCTGGGAGCGGGGTGTTACATGGGGAGACTTGACTGACGGTTGATTAGATCTTATCGGGTGGATGTACTGGATCCATATTGTTAGCCCCACTGCAGGGGACGGTAGTGCTGCCTACCGTTTGTATATAGCTCCATGAGCTCTCGTTTCTTGTTTCGTGCTCCCCTCTTAGCGGAGGGCCCTGGTCTCAGCAGCCAGGGGTCCGTTTAAGGCCGTTATTCCGGGTATGCACGGGATACACCTACCTGATAAGAGTTCCTCGACCATTTAGTTTCCAATTAACATAATAAAATAGTATAAATAATAGTGACGACAGGAACACTTGTTATATGGTCACGCTCTCGTTTGGATAATGGTACCCGTACGCCATGTCCGGATGGGTTCTACTAGAGGGCGGGCTCCAGTATGAACTGCCAGTGGTATGGGACACTGGAAGAGATTGATTAAAATACTAGGTGGTACTGATTGTGATTATTCTCTAAATAACATGACTTGCCTGATACATGTATACTATTGTGTAATTGTACTTGTTACTATTCCTGATATTTATCCACTATCATGTTACCTGTAGACTTTGCTACATTACCTGATACTTGTTACACTTCATGTGGTGACACACTCTTCATGTACACGTATACCTTGCATTGCATGCCTTTAGTTCCTGTATATCCTATAGACACTATTCCCGTATACTCACATCACTATAGAATGGTTGCATACGTCATCTACATGTTCACATGCATCACGTCAACAATGGTTATTATATACAAACATGAGACTACTGTAGACATGACCGGATGATAACATGCTAGTCGGTGATTGGTCTAAAATATGACATTGTTATATTTCTACAGATTATTAAATTTCTATTAGATGGTATCACTATTACATAAACATGTATTATATATTATTATCGTGCTTGTATTACTATCGTACATATTACTGCCTTCTTCATTTTACCACTCACTAGGTCGCTTTCTGA